>PVJX010026347.1:0-25948 GCA_004027295.1 Dolichotis patagonum | reverse complement strand
TTATAATTTTCCTTGTATAGCTCTTTTACTTCTTTCATGAGATTAATTCCTAAGTATTTCATTTTTTTGGATGCTAGTATGAAGGGTGTGGCTTCTCTTACCTCTCTTTCAGTATTTTTGTTGTTAGTGTATAGGAATGCTATTGATTTTTGAGTATTGACTTTGTACCCAGCTACATTGCTGAATTTATTTATTATATCTAGGAGTTTTTCAATGGAGTTTTGGGGGTCTTCTATGTAAAGTATCATGTCATCGGCAAATAATGATAATTTAACTTCTTCTTTTCCTATCTTACTCTTTTTATTTCTCTCTCTTGTCTAATTGTTCTGGCTAGTATTTCCAGTACTATATTGAATAGGAGTGGTGACAGGGGACATCCTTGTCTTGACCCTGATTCTAAGGTAAAGGCTTTCAATTTTTGGTCATTTAGTGTGATGCTGGCTGTAGGTTTGTCATAGATGTCCTTTATCATATTGAGATAAAGACAATTTATTCCAATTCTCTGTAAGGTTCTTATCATGAATGAGTTTTGGACCTTATCAAAAGCTTTTCTGCATGTATAGAGATGATCATGTGGTTTTTGCTTTTGGCTCTATTGATATGGTGGATTACATTTATTAATCTACGTATGTTGAACCATCCCTGCATTCCTGGGATGAATCCCACTTGGTTGGGGTGAATAATCTTCTTGATGATTTGCTGCATCTTGTTTGGTAATATTTTATTGAGAATTTTTGCATCTATGTTCATTAGGGAAATTGGCCTATAGTTCTCTTTTTTATTTGGGTCTTTCTCAGGTTTTGGTACTAGAGTAATATTTGCTTCCAGGAATGACTTAGGAAGAATTGCTTCCCTTTCAATTTCATTGAAGAATTTGAGGAGTGTCAAAATTAAGTCTTCTTTGTATTGTAGAATTCTGCAGTGAATCCATCTGGGCCTGGGCTGTTCTTTGTTAGCAAGGACTTAATTACATTTTCAATTTCATTAGTAGAAATTGGGTTATTCAGCAGTTTTACATCTTCCTGATCCAGCTTTGGTAGTTTATGTTTCTAGGAATCTGTCCATTTTTTCAGTGTTATCGAACCTATGAGAATAGAGTTTTTCGAAATAGGTGTTGATGATCTTCTGTATTTCCACCGAGTCTGTAGTAATTTCATGTTTTTCATTCCTTATTGCATGAATTTGAGATTTTTCTTTCCTTTTTAAAATAAGGTTGGCTAGGGGCTTATCAATTTTTTTTTTATTCTTTCAAAGAACCAACTCTTTGATTCATTTACCCTTTGTACTGTTTTCTTAGTCTCTAGTGCATTGATTTCTGCTCTAATCCTTATAATCTCCTCCCTTCTTTTGGCTTTGGGCTTGGCTTGCTGTTTTTCTAGATGTTTGAGTTGTAGTATCAGGTTGTTTATTTGTGTTCTTTCTGTCTTCCTAATGTGGGAACTCTGTGCAATAAATTTTCCTCTGAGGACTGCTTTCATTGTATCCCACAAATTCCAGTAAGTTGTGTTTGTATTTTCATTTGCTTGTAGATATTGTTTAATTTCTTCTTTAATTTCCTCCATGACCCACTGATTGCTCATGAGTGTATTACTCAGTTTCCATGTGTTTGTGAGGTTTTTGCATTTTATCATTAATTTCTAATTTCATGACACTATGATCTGATAACATGCATGGGATAATTTCAATTCTTTTGCATTTCCTTAAATATGTTCTGTGGACTAGTATATGGTCTATTTTAGAGAATATCCCATGTACTGCTCAGAAGAAGGTATATTCTGATGTTGTTGGATGGAATACTCTATATACATCTATCAAGTCCATTTGTTCACAGGCATGATTCAGTTCTGTTTTTTTGTTTGCTGATTTTTTGTCTAGTTGATCTGTCCCTCTGCGTCAATGGCATGTTAAAATCTCCTGTTATAATTGTGTTATTGCTTATTTGGGTTTTCATTTCTGTTAATATGTGCTTTGTATAGCTGGGTGCTCTGGAATTTGGTGCATATATATTTATTTAAGATTGTAATCTCTTCCTCTTGAAGTTTTCCCCTGACTAGTATGTAGTGACCTTCTTTATCTCTTTGGATCATTCTTGGTTTGAAATTCACATTGTCTGCAAACAGGATTGCCACTTCTGCTTTTTTTTGGGTTTCATGTTGTGCGAAGTACTGTTTTACATCCTTTGACTTTCTGTCTATGGGTTTCTTGTAGACAGCATGTGGTTGGATGTTGTTTCTTGATCCATTCTGCCAGTTTGTTTCTTTTGATTGGTGAGTTTAGGCCATTTACATTAATGGTTATAACTGTTATATATTGGTTTATTGTGGACATTGTATCTTTCTGAAGTGTGTTTAGCTTTCCATTCTATTTAATTGTCTACCTTGCTTGGTGGGTTTATCCTATGTGTATCTAGAATATCTTTCAGTATTCCTTGTAGGGTTGGTTTTGTGGTCATGAAATTTTTCAGCTGTTCTTTGTCATGGAAGTATCTTATGTCTCCATCCATTTTGAAGGACAGTTTTGCAGGGTATGTCAGTCTGGATTGGAAGTGGTTTTCCTTTAGGATCTGAAATACTTCACTCCATGCTCTTCTTGACTTCATTGTTTGTGTTGAGAAGTGTGCTGTGATTCTGATAGGTTTTCCTTTATAGGTGATCCATCTTTTCTCTCTAACAGCTTTTAGTATTGTGTTCTTATGGTGGGTTTCTTGGATGGTGATTATTATGTGTCTGGGTGTAGTTTTATTTTGGTTATGGCTATTTGGAGTTCTATATGCTTCACTAATCCAAATGTCAGTTTCCCTTCTCATGTTTGGGAAGTTTTCAGCTATTACTTCTGTAAATATCCTCTTGATATCATTTGGGCTGTCCCCTTCTTTTTCATTTATCCCTAGTAATCTTATGTTATTTTACTTTGCATCATCTTGCAGCTGTTGAATTGTTATTTCCTGATTCTTTGTTATTTTTAAAAGATCTTTCCTTTCCTATTCACTAGCTGCAATCATATCTTCGAGGTCTGAAATTCTATCTTCACTCTCATTGAGTCAGTTTTTACAGCTTTCAATAGAATTTTTGATTTCCTGTATATCTCTTTGAATCTGCTTTATGCATTCTGTTTGTTTATTATAGTGTTTATTCAGGGATTCTATCTGTTTGCTTTGTTCCTCTAATTTTTTAGCAGTGTCTTCACTAGATATGTTCACTATTTCTTTCACTACTTTTATCATTTCTTCTTTTACCTGGGCAATTATTTCTAATTTGAATTTCTCCACAGTTTCCCCTAGTTGCTTCTTTATTTCAGTTTATATCCTTTCAGTCATTTCAGGTGTATGGCTTCTATTTTCTTCTATGTACATGGCTCCCAGGCTTTCTTGGGATGGGCTGGTGATTTGAGCCTGCCTTTTGGTCTTTCTTTTTGTCATTTTTTCTTTATTCCCTTGGTTTGAATGATGTTCCAAAGCTTCCTCTGGTTGTGTTGCAAATCTCCTACTGCACCTTCAGCTACTGGAGCAGTCTCAGCTCCTCTGCAGGTATTTGGCCCCCTAAATTGAGAGGTGGAAGCAGGGTGTGGAGAACTGGGGCCAGAGAAACCCTCAGGGCACAATCCCCTGACCTAGGGGTGTGGATATGAACTCAGCTGCTGTCAGTGCTGGTCACAAGCTGTCCCCAGGCCAGCTCAGTTGCCCCCAGAGTCCTCAAGCAAGGTTCCTGCCTCCTGGACTGAAACAAGGGCACTGAGTGTGGTTGACTGAGGCCCTGCAATCTGCTGGACCCAGTGCAGCATCCCGGTAGCTCCCCAGGAACTCAAAAGCTGGAATGAAGGACTCTAAGTTTCCCCAGGTCAACAGAACTCACCTCAGGCAATCTCCACCTCTCTGCAGATTCTTGTCTCTCTTGATTGAGATGCAGAAGCCGGGTGTGGAGAACTGGGGTCCACATAGCCCCCGGAGTACAATCCTCTGTCTTAGGGGTGTGGATGTGAACTCTGCAGCTAGCAGTGCTGGTTGCAAGCTGTCCCCACGCCAGCCCAATTGAGTTCAAAGTCCCCAAGCAAGGTTCCTGCCTCCTGGACTGAAACATGGCCACTGAGCGTGGCTGACTAACATCCCATAATCCGCTGGACCAAGTCCAGCATCCCAGTAGCTCCCCAGGAACTCAAAAGCTGGAATGTAGGTCTCCAACTCTTCCCAGGTCACCGGAACACATCCCAGGCAACCTCCACTTCTCTGTAGACTCCAGGTTCTCTTAATTGAGATGCAGAAGCTGGGCATGGATAACTGGGCCTAGCAGAGCCCCCGGGGCACAATCCCCTGTCCTAGGGGTGTGGATATCAGTGGAAATTTTCTTCATCACAAAAATGTGCAACTAGGACCTTAAGCATAGAAACATTTACAGTATTTATGTACTTTGGGCTCTTTTCTAAAACAGAAGCATTAGTTGTCTCTAATTGCTGTTCAAATCTGCATCTAAAACATGTTACCTACATTAAGGTCTGAATGTTACTGTCTTAAAATTCCCTACTGCTGTAACAACAGAGCATTACCTGTCTGGATTGTAAGGTGGAGTAAAAAGAGTCTAGCAGTGAGGTATCAAAAGATCCTCTTCTACATTCTAGTTCTAGTTTTACATTCAGCATCAGGTCCAAATAGTTGTTGGACCTTGTTGGAAACATACCTACCCTCTCTATATAACTGTACCAATCTTGAACTGAGACTGAAATATTTCTTGCTAAATGAGGCTCATTGCTTCTGTGTTAATTACCACATACTTACTAGCTTAAAACAACAGAAAATATTTTCTTATAATTCTGGTGGTAAACAAAAACCCTTAAATTCAACTTAAGGGGTGAGAATCAATGTATTGATCCCTTCTAAAATCTTTGTTGAGGAATCTGTTTTCTTGCCCTTCAGGGTCTAGAGGTCACCTGAATTTCTTGGCTTGTGATCTATCTTGGCATTGATTTTTCTTCTTTCCTGCACCATATCTTTTCTGTTTCCTTCCATGAACTTTACTTAAAGTATCTTTTTATTGCATTGGGATCACCTAGGGAATACAGGAGACTCCATTGCAAGCTCCATGACTAGGTCACACCTACAAAATTCCTTCTGCCATAGAAGCCAACAGGCTGAAGTCCTGAAGATTAGGTCAAGTGTATGTCTGAAGGGCCACCCTCGAGCTTACTGTAGTGATGGATGATAGGTGGACAGGTAAAGAAATAGTAAGCTTGTTTTGCATAGTTTCACTTTTGTCTTCAATTTTCCTTCATCTTTTTTGCCCCCCTAAAATTTTGGACTATGTGCATGTAGAGCCAAGTTTATTGTATTCCACAGGGTTAGTCTGTCATTTCCTCACTCTCTGACCTTAGATTGCTCATCAGTTCAGTTTAATTTTAGTATTCTTACCTTTCTCTCAAATTCTCATGTCTGTTTCTCCCATTGTCTTCTTAATATATTCTTCATGATGTACTTGCTATGCATCTACATATATGTATAATTTAACTTATATAGTCTTATTTGTTTATATTTGTATTTTGAGTTAAGTGGGATGTGTAGTATCATAACCATGTCTGTTTCTTACTTTCTATTATCACTATTGCATTGGTCAAGGTTTGCCCCTTCCAGCACAGTAGCATCCCTCTGTAGTGTTGGGCACAGAGGCTGCTCAGTACTTTCCTGCCACAGAGGTACTTCCAATTACATGATCCAGTACAGACTTCCACAAGAGTTTTTCTGGAATAAAAATGCAAGAGCTGGAAGCAGGGTAAAACATTTAGTATTGACAGATTGTGCTCTAGAAAGACCACAGCATTTCATTTCCCATCAGAATAATAAATATTCTGTTGATTAGCTTTTTGCTGACAGTATTTTCTGAGTTTGGGCTTTTTAAAAACACCTGATAAGTATGAAGTTGTGGAATATTTATTATTTAATTCTCTTGGTCATTAGAAGAGTTAAGCTTTATGCATTTACTGGTTTTTAGGTTTGCCCATGCTATGGATTCAAATTATGGCTATAGTTTGAATGAATGTAAATCTTTTGTTCATTTCTTTAATAGTTTATGTGGAATTTCTATTGCATTTTAATAAACTTGAGTCTATTGAATGTTCTAGATATTATTTCCTTGTAAAGATAGTCATAATTTCTTGTCCCCATCTACTTCCGCTTTGATATTTTTATGTTAGATTTTTATACAATCAGATACAGATATCATGTCAGTTATAGATGCTATAACTATAAGTATTGCTCAACACCAGTTTTTAAGGTTAAAAAGGGACCATTGTTTAAGTGAAATTCAACAAGTTTTCCTCTATAGTGTGTGATTTTGGAGTCCTATTAAAATATTCTTCTCATGCTAAAATAACAGAATTGTTTGACTAGTTTTTTTATTAGTTTTCTATCTTCATTTTTACTTTTGTTTTTTGTATTTTTCAAAGCTCACTTTTATGTATAACTTAAGATAAAGATCCAACTTACATATTCGCTGTGTAAAAATTGGTGTCCTTATTAGTATCTCACAAACAATATATCCTTTTTCTATTCATCTGTGTTGCCATCTTCATAATATGGCAAGTTTCCATTTAAATATGGATCTATTTGATGGCCTATTTGTCTGTTTTTATAATAATATAATGTGTTTGGAAAGAATAATGAACAGAGAATATATCCTAATTTCTAATACATATAGTTCTCCTCTATTCTATACCTAAAAGATAATTTTACTTTATTTTTCAAAATTAAGTAAGTACATTTGTACATTTTAGATGTATATAATGATCACATATATCACAGGGAATTTGTACTTGTGCATGCTAATCTGAAGTATTTTTTTCTTACTCCCTTATCCTCCCTATCTCTTCCCTTCTTTGTTTACAAAAGCATTGTTTACATTTTTTCCTCTACACCTATTTTTTCCCTTCTTCTCTTTTTCCTTGCCCCTCCCTAGTTCCCTTTCCCACTTGAATGTTTTCTTTCTATCTCTGAATATCTATTGTACATTTTGTTCTTTATTTACATTTAGACATCCATGAGCTTTTATTTTACTACCTTCCAAATTTGCTGAGATTCCTAAAAATCCTGTTGTGAATTCAATAAAAATGACATATGTAATCTTTAATTCTTGACATTTTGTGAGACAAGGTGTATAAATTGTAGAGAACTACTTACAGTTTCTACTACAAATCAAAGAAAGATAAAGAGTACATTCATGTTTAAGGGCTAAGCAATATATTTAAAATACTTACCGAGGCATTTTGAAAAATCTGGAATTATGACAAAAAGCTCAGTGCCTTGAGAATGTTTCTATATTAAGCCACTGAGCTAAATCCCCAGCCCCTATAGTTATAAATCTAGAGCATTTTCACAGAACTTTTTTGGTTTACAAAGCTCATTTACATTCAGACCCAAGTGCAAAGGCAGCTTCCAACCTCAGAGATTCTAGTTTTCTGACATTTTCTATATACTGTGAGGACAATGTGCTGTTATTCTTACATGATTTTAGTTGAAATCTGTAATCCTAGAGCAAGAGACTACATATACTCTTCTTCTATTGTATAACTGCAGTTATTTAAACTTTATTCCACTCTAAAACCAGCTATTTAATTGTTACCAGGCACACATTTTTTTGGCCTGTCTCCAAATAGCAGCTCTGTATTTCTAGGAGCAAACATTCTACAGAATTCAATGGTTGAGTGGGCCCAGACAGAGGACATAAGATTCCAGTCTGTGTAGGTTTGGCTTGATAAAGTTTTGCAATAGTCTCACTGCTTTCAGTACTCTTCCTTCTGCATAGAACTGAGAACATTCTTTATTTAGGTATTCATTCTCCTGCACTTGCTTCTCATGCTCTTGGTTTTTCTTGCTCCTGTCACTGAGATCTCGGGAACTAATCTGAGCCTCATTCAGACCACAATGTAGATAACAGTAAGGCTTGTGATGCACTGTCCTCCTGACAATATTTGCATCCATCTGCAACTAAAGGCTTGGCACTGAGAGCTGGACAAAGCTCTCCACTGGGACCTCTACACCTGTAATTCCCATTCCATTTGTGCACAAATACAGCTGTAGAATTAAAGAGAGGATTCCAGCAAAACCAAAAAACTGGCTGGGTCTATTTGTCATTAATTTTTTAAAAAGTACTGTTACCACATTGTCTGTGGGAACTACAAAATCTCATTTAAATGCTGCCCCAGGCAGCGTGTTGGCTGAGGATCTGGGTTGCCCTACAGCAAAGCAGTGTCCACAGAATATGGATTGGCCTGCAAAACATCTTCAGGTTTGTATGTGAGTTTGTCTTACTGTCTTTTTTGATAGGACACACTTGACATCTTGCTGGTCTTCTAGTTTTCTTCAGAGGCTTTTGTGAAGTTTCACTTGTCTGTTTACCAGTCTGCTCCTGAATTCTTTTTGTGGATTTCTTTGAGCAGATAATTATTGTTCTTCCAGTGTTATAAACTGACCATTTATCAACTCTCATCCCAAACCTCTAAGAAAATTTCTCTGTGCTATTTTGCTCTTGTTATTTTCTGTGGCATTATGTAAACCTGACATATTTAGGATTGAATAAAACAAACACTGGCTAGTACTTTGTATTTCATTTGGCATCATAGTTGCTACATAGCTTATCAACATCTATTCTGGCTATTGTTTTGTTTTAAAATGTGACCATTTATGGCTTTGCTTGTACTGAAGATTCACTATCAATATTTTCTGGTTTTTTGTTTGTTTTGTTTTGTTTTTGAGACAAGGTCTCACTCTGTGGTCCAGAGTAGCCTTGAACTCACTATGTAGCACAGGCTGATACTAAACTCACAGGATCCTCCTGCCTCACTCTCCAAGATGTTTAGGATTACAGGCATGCAGTATAATGCTGGGCTTTACCTTCAATCTTATCTTTATGATATAATGTTGGCAGTATCACTTCATTTTTCTTCACAATGTAGGAGGCCAATGTTATGTCCTTCTGATACACAAAGATTGAACTATGCCTTTCTGTAACTTACCAGCCACAGCTATCTACTGCATCCACTGTTGTGTTCCACTCATTTGTCTCTCTGAAGGCCTCTGGAATGACCAGTATTCACTGTGGTTCTGCAGGATCTATCCCACCTTTCCTACACAGCAAGTCTGGGTTCAAGGAGAAAGTGCTGCTTACCACCTCTGTCTTGGTTAAAGTCTTTGTTCTTACTGTGACCTCAAATTCTCATTCCCAAAGACCCACTTCCCTCCTTCTTTGCTTCTTTGTGTTGCAATATTCCTGGGTACTAAATCTCAGAGAGGCTCTTTCTCTGCTATTCACCACTCTGCCATCTTTTTGGACATCCTCTAATAAGATTTTGTGACCTACTTCTAATGTATCATCATTCAGGTATACAGGACCAGGTTGTAACACTTTTATTAGTCAAATATTTATAACACTACTGTTTTCTTTTTCAACAAAATCAATGTCTTTTATCTGTACTTCTCTATCTGACCTATCTTGCTCAGTCTCATTGTTAAAACTTTTTTTGCTTACATGATCCAATCCATCATTGGTAGCTGAATCACCTGATGTTTCACTTTCAATTTCTATCTAAGGTTGTAAAAGTGGATTCTCATGTGACATTCTATTGAATTGAGCTAATTCTGCAAAAAAATCAAATGAAAGCATTTCCTAAAACAAATTTTAAATAATTAAATATGTAACGCAGCACATAATGTGGGTAAAACTTACCTGTTGCTACTTTGACACACATGCATACAACTGGTGTAGACATTCATCTACCTGGTGAGTGAATATTGCTCCCTATATTCCTCCAGTGGAGCTACTGGCTGCCATTATGGCTACTGGCTACCATTATGATAATATACACATTTTCATTTAAAAATATGGTACAGGTATCCGCTATCCCTATTACACCCTAGAGTGTTAACTTTTTATAGCAAGAGAAAATGCACCTTACAGAAAGTTATAGGACATCTAAGAAGTGGAGAGCCACAGAGCATAGAGAGGGTTAAATCCAGGCTGGTATTGGCGAGGATTTGAGATAGGAGATTAGGGTGTGCCAATGCAGGCTGGGGAAGTTGGCCTGTTAATGACAAAGCTCGTGAAACACATGCATAGAACAAGTTCCAAAGCCCTGCATATGGACTCCTCACAAGAACATGGGCAGATTTTCAATAGTATGACCTAGACCCAGCGTCAGCCTGAGATGTGAGATCCCACCACTGAATCTTAGGACCTGTCTGTAGAAATTATTTCAGGTTGCCTGGAGATTTGGACAGCATAAAGGAGAGGTGACACAAGAAGAACCTGCTTTCACGGCTTTTCCTCATGATAGCCTTCCCTGATTCCCCAGGGTGTTCTTTTATCTTGTTTGTGCCTTTTCTCCTCACTTGAGCTTTCTTTGCAGAGCCAGTTTCCTCCTCACTCATAACTTTTACTTTCTCAAATAGACTTTGCCACATATTTTTGGATTGTTTTATTCAATTATTTGAGATGAACCTGGAGTCTAACTCCAGAGGGAGTGGGGAGAACCTGAGAACCTGGTAACATTTAGTTTGCAAGTCACTTTCAGAAGCAGGCTATGCTGTAAGAAATTGGTCAGAATTTGTAAACTAGATGAACTGCTGACAGTAGCAGTAGTTTTACATTTAGAACTGGAGATCCTGGTGAAATATGTTAGATCAGTAGCTCTGTGATCTCTTCTAGAGAATGGGCAGCATATGTTGTAAAAATCATCTGAGCTTAGTTTTTTTTGTTTGTTTGTTTTGCACATTAGGATTCCATATTTGTTTTGTGAATAGTGCTAGTTTTTTAAATTGTAGTTTCTATTTCATTAATGAATTCTGTCATTTCTCTAATTGTCCATAGAATTATTTATTTCTTCTTTAATAACAGCTTTAGTCACAAAATCAAGACAAAAGACATCCCGCCATCTCCAGAAGTTTCCTTTTGGCACATTTTCCTGTGATTATTTTTTTCATTTGTATTATAATACCATTAAATATGAAATTTTCCGTAACAAATATTGAAGTATAAAATGCAATATTGTTAACTATAGCCATTATATTATATTGCATATTTCTAGAACTTGTTTATCTTGTATAACTGAAACTTTATCATTACTGTGTAAGTTCTGATTTCTCATTTGCCACAGCCTCTGGCAACTACCATCCAGTTTTGTGCTTCTTTGAGTTTGAGTATTTCAGAAGTCATGCATCAGTGAGGCCATGCTGTATTTGTCATTTTGTGCCTGCCTTTATTTACTAAGTGTAATCTTGATTGAAATCTTCCATATATTCTTTTCACCTTAGACTAGATAATGTTCTACCACATTGTGTGATAGAGCTACACATACCATATTCTCTTTATCCTCTCATGGATAGTTGTATTATTTCCATATTTTAGCTATTATGAGTAATGCTACAATGAATATGAGAGTACAAAAATGCCTTCAATATCCTAATTTCAATTCTTTATGTTCCATACTCAGAAGTAGTATTGCTGGATGATACTTATAGTTGTAAACTTTTGACAAATCTTTGTTCTGTTTTCCATAGCAGCCTCATTATTTTAATAGTGTTTTCTTTCACATAATCTAAGAGTTTCAAGGACTGGGGTTTAACTCAATGATAGAGCACTTATCTAGCAAGTGTAAGGTCCTGGGTTCAGCCCTCACACCAAAAAGTTAAAGAACAAAATATTTTTTAAAAGTTCCAATTTCTCTACATCTTTTACCAACATTTAAATTTTTTTGGTCTTTTGATAATGTAAAGAAAATAGTTCATTTACATAACTAAAGAGTAATGAAACTAGCTAGGGAAAGGGCCTGAGACAGAGTTGCATAACTAGACATATTTCTAAGAATTAAAACAAGACTAGGAAGTGAACCAGGATTTGGAACTAGAATAGACTTGCTCAGGCAACATGGGTTACAGCCCCCACCCTACTGAAGGAAGTTGTAGTCCCTGCCTAATGAGCTCCTGAGTTTTGAGGAAGATAAAAATGCAAAATAATTGGTTTTAATCCAAAATCACTCTTTCCTTTAAATCTTACATACTGACTAAGAGAGTTAGGGACCCTAAGTTCCAACTGGTTATTTGAAATTCACAGAGACATCTGTCACATGGGGCCACTAAACAACTTACCAGTTCTGTGCTCTGATTGTCTATAAAAAGTTCTGGATGGAGAGACTGTGGAAATTCCACTTTTCAGATTCCTGAAGAAATCAGGAGGATTTTTCTTCCTTTCTGCAATAGAATCTCTCCTAAATTCCCATTTTGTTCACAACTTCACTCTTCATTGTTGTGAGAACTTGAACTTGTTTTGTAAAAAATTAACTGTATCAAAAATAGTCATCTAAATTTGAGGTGATATGTCATACAGTTTGATTTATATTTTCCTGATTATTAGTGACATGAAACTGCTTTTTGGTATGTTTTAAAAATATAATATGACATTACAATACTTAAAATGATGTGAAATTGGTATAAAGATAGACATATGAGGGATGAAAATAGAGTGTGGCCAATCAGATAGGTGAGTGGTCATGGCCTGTCAATCATACAATTCCAGGATGCATACACTCAAGCCCTGCACTTGGGACCAATCAGAGAATGCTTGATCCAGTTCTTCTACTATACAATCAAGTATTTTTTTTTAAAAGTAGAATGACTTAGATCTGATATCGTGCAAGATAATACAAAAAGTGGAGATCATTAACTTCATGACTTCTGTAAGCACTTTCAGTGGGTTTATGTGCACTTTGCACAGCATATTTTTCCTACTTTTAAATAGCCTTCACGCACTCTGTAGAGCAACCAGTATCTTTAATAAATGCAGAAACTTGCTACTATTTTTGAACTTCTTGTCCAATTCTTTGTTCAATGCAACAAGAATCTGGAAAGAATTTTTAAGAGTCTCCAAAAACATGGTAACATATAGGCCAATGAAAGAATGGAAAGCCCCTAAATAAAATTGCACACATTAAGTCAATTAATCTCCCACAAAGTGTCAAGAATACACAGAATGGAGAAAGTATAATTTGTTCAATAAGAGTTGTTGAGAAAACTGGCTGTGTACAAATAGGACCGCAATATTAAAAATATGGTATATACTTGACACTATTTTGTATATCTTCTTTGGAGAATGTATTTTTAAGTCTGTCGCCTGTGTTTAAATTTTGATTATCTGTGAGTTATAGGAATTTCTTATATATTTTGAATTTTAGTCTCTTATCTGGTATATGCTTTACAGATATTTTCTAACATTCCATAGATTGCTTCATTCTGTGGAAGATTTACTTAGTGAAATGGTAGCTATTAATTGATATGGTCCCAATTCTACATTTTTTTGTTTCTGTTTTCTGAACAATTTTTCTCATACATATATTAAAATTTCTATGATCAATAGAAGACTGTGTTTTCTTTTAGAAGTTTTACAATGTCAGGTATTATGTTTCAGTCTGGAAACTTTTTTTTTGCACATTAGGGATCCTATTTTATTTTTCTTTTTACATATAGATATCCAATTATTATAACCGTGTTTGATGAAGGTGCCATTCTAAGCCTACAGTATGCTCATAATTCCCTGTGGAAGACTGATTCACTATGTGGTGGATTTGTTTTTGGACTCTTTCATTGATTGATGTGTATTTTTCTATGCAAATACATAGCTTTAGGTATTAGAGCTTTGAAATATGTTTTAAAATAGAGATGTCTGGTATCTCAATCTTTGTTCATGTTTATGTTCATGCTCATGTTTTGTACAAAAATTTTCACTTGAATTAAGGGACCATCAAAAATATAAATGCCACATTGACACAGTCAGAACTTACTTTTTCCTACTTTTAAATAGCCTTCACGCACTCTATAGAGCAACCAGTATCTTTAATAAATGCAAAAACTTGCTACTATTTTTGAACTTCTTGTCCAATTCTTTGTTCAATGCAACAAGAATCTGGAAAGAATTTTTAGGAGTCTCCAAAAACATGGTAACATATAGGCCAATGAAAGAATGGAAAGCCCCTAAATAAATCTGCACACATTAAGTCAATTAATCTCCCACAAAGTGTTGTATTAAAAGTTCCAATTGTGTTTAAAAGTTCCAATTTCTCCACATCTTTTACCAACATTTAAATTTTTTTGGGAAAGCAAACTACTGGGTATAAATTCATTAAAGGCATTGTTTATGTTTTCATGTGATGTGGTCAAAAATCTAAGAGAATTGTTTTTGTTAAAAAGCAATAATTTGCAGTTGGCCTTACAGATATTCAAACAGTAACTCAAAGCAGAAGAAATCTTAATCTTCATTCTGTATGTCTCTTTTAGTACATAAAACTTCCATTCAAAACTTCTGTCAGTTCTGTATACAGGCACTTTAGTAACTTAGGTAGTGTCTATCTAAAAGTTGTCAAAGAAGGTTCATTAACCCTGAATTTGCAAAACCTGTGTCATAGTCCCTAAAGTTGGAGTACACCAAGATAAGAGATTTACAGGAACATTCAAGCACACCTAGGGGTCCCTTTATTGCCTTAACCCTTGGTTACCTAGGATTCTAGCAGAGACTCCTAGAGCTTAGAGTGCTCCAAACAGAAATGGTCTTCTCATGAATTGCTATCAATAGTGTCACAGTGCCTTGTCTGAATAAATGGTGACCACTCTTTCCAGTGTGAGAACTGCAATCATGCAGAAGGCAGCCAGCCACTACAGAAGTAGAGGCCCAGAAAGTGCAGCTCCCCACAGACACACTCCAGGATCTATTGTATGTGCACACAGACTGTGAGAAGGAGGCCATAAAACCCTCCATGGAATGGTCCTTCAAGCATGAAAATTAGGAATTCCATAAAGACCTGCTGGTCCTGTCTAATTCAACACATTTCATAAACTTTCCCTTGAAGACTGAAACCTGGAAGCAACTGTATTAAATTCATGATTCATCTCTCATTCAAGGGTAAAGAAATTTGAATTATTATTGAGAATGCAGTCCCTAAAAGTATATACTTCTCCAATCTCAAGTACACATGCAGAAATATCTCTGAGTGACTGAAGTATAATCATTATAGGAACCCTGAATAATACATCTGGTACATTCTGATAAATACATCTGTGGACTGCCAGACTGCCCAGAATACTTACAAGTCACTCGTGGAGTGTTTGCTTTTTCAGTGCACACTTGACCATTCCTAGAAACTAAATTTCTCTTACCAAGCACTCATTTCATATAGTTGCCTGTTCCATATTGGTCCTGTGTATTGTATAATTCAAGATCAAAACACAGGGCACAGCAGCTGTAAGAAACCATAGAGATTGTGGAATGCAGTCCTAACATTTCACAAATAAGGTTCTTGAAGTCAAGAATGTTCAGAAAGTTTCCCATAGTCTCAGAAGGAGTTTTTAGGATTTAGAATAAGTCATACTTTGCTTCTTCATTCTTCAAATATCTGACTGAAATTTCTCATGAGAGACAGTTTGACCCTTCTACCATGTTCTCTGGGATTATATTTCATCTCTGAGACATATTTCTGGTGACATCTCTGTATATTTCCCTTGCAGGACCTAACAGTATGAAGGAGGCTTTCTTGCTGAAGAATGTAGAGGAATCTGATCAATACTGCCAGAATGCACTTTCAGAAGCCTTAAAAGAAAGCATTTCACAGAAGCTTTCTGTATTCCTGTAGGGTACATCTATATTTGAAATCAAAAGGAAATAGTGAACAAAGTATTGACAAGTGCCAAGGTAAAGAATTAAGATGAGGAATTGTGTGACCTAGTTAAGCCTTGAGAATAAAGTGAAGACTTCTCTAGAAGGAGACATGAGTAATAGAGTTAACTTTTTAGAGTTAAATTTCCTGCAAGTAGCCACTGCCTGAACAAATTCATCTTTCTGTCTCCCACCAATGTCTCCCACTGGTACATAATTCCTTTATCTAACTGAATATATCCTGAATCTATACAATATCTCTAGCACTTTTCCTGTAACTCCTGGATTGCCTGGAGTTTTAATTTGCATACTTGCAACATATAGTATGTAGTTTTCTTTTAATTCAATCAGTAATAATAAGCTAAGATGTAACCAATCAATAACAACCAAACACTCTGTTTTGGTACTTCTCACCTGCAAATATAAGCCTTGTGGTACCACAGATCAGAGCTTGACATTTGTTTTTGAAGTCAGTGCCTGTCACCGTAAATGCATCTGTCTCCAAATCCTGGCTGACATTTTGGTGTTTCTGTTTGCTGCTGCAATATCACTTATGATTCTGTGGAAATGGGTTATAGCTGGTGGTAATAAGCACAATAGTAAAAGTAGTATGCATTAAACTGTTATTACTGACAAATTTATTGTTATGCTTTTTTCTAGACTTTTTGGGACTATTCTGTTGGCTGAACATTTCTTGCCATACATACATAAAAATTTACTAGGAACAGTATGAAGACTCTGCACTTTCTTTTACAAGTTCTACAATGTCAGTTATTATACTTAAGTCTTAAAACCATTTTTGCATATTATATCAGATATAGATCCTATTTTATTACAAAAGCTTTTTTAAAAATTTTAAAAACCTATATGTTGCAAGAATGCAAATTCATTTCTTTTACATGTACATACACATGTTTTTGTAACTCTGTTTGTTGAAGATATCATCATAAGTATATTCACACAGTATATTCATAATACCCTGTGGGCAATGGTAAGTGGTAGATTAGATTTTGGACTATTTCATTGGTTGATGTGTTTTTTTAATGCCAGTACCATACTGTTTTAGATGTTGTAGCTTTGTGATTTATTTGGAAAGTTGGGATGTCTGGTGCCTCCATCTTTGTTCTCCTTAAGGAATGACTGTGTGATTTGTGCCAAAAAACTTTCACTTGATTCTGTGTGCCATCACAATATTAATGACATAAATGACACAGTCAAAGCCTACCATAAAGGCAGATGGCAAACAAATTATTGGGTCCTAAATCTTTTAAAAGTATGATTTATGTTTCATATGAGGCAGTCAACAACTTCAGAGTAATGATTTTTTTAAAGCGATAACTTTGACTTGAACCTACCATTTTCTAGAAGTTAACTACAACCAGAAGAAATTTTCATCTTTCTTCTGTATGTATCCTTTAGCGCCCAAACCTTTGGTCAAGTCCTTTGTCAGCTCTGCATACAGGCACTTTAATCACTTAGGTTGTTTCTGTCTAAAAGTTGCCAAGCAGAGTCCGTTAACCCCGAATTTACAAAACTTAGGTCATAGTCCTTCAAGCCTTAGGTCATCACGATAAGTGATTTATAGGAACACTCAACCACACCCAGAAATCCCTTCATTGCCCCAAACCTTGATTACCTAGGATTCTAGCAGAGCCTCATAGAGCTGAGAGTGCCCTAAGCAGAAATGGTCATCCAATGGAAATGCCATCAACAGTGTTATGGTGCCTTGTTTGAAAAAAATGATGATGGGGGTGGGAGTCCAAAGATGGTGGACTGGTAGGTAGCAGGAGAGGGACACTCTCTGAGAGAGACAGCTCAAATGCCAGAATAAAACACCCTGGAGAGACCCAAACAGAGAGAGATGGAATCTCACAACCCATGAAGAAATTAAAGTGCAAAAAACCATTTGAATATGAGGTCCTGGGGCTACCATAAGAGAAGCTAAGATGAGTGAGTACAGTGCCCTCCTCGAGCCCCCTGAATCCCTGCCAGAGAGCAACCTGACCAAGTGATCTGCGCTGAAGCCACTGGCTTGAGCTGCTGGAACATGGAGCTGAACAGCCATGGGTGCGGCTCGCCCAGATCGGCCCCTCATGTGACCCACCCAGAGGCACCATGAATTTGCACTGCAGCCACACTGAAAGCGGAGGTCAGGGAGCCCAGCAGTTTTGGGGACCGGCATCAACAAGCGGTGAAAGATAGGAATAAGGCCCTCCCACGGGAAAGGGGAAACCCACTGGATGACATGTTGGATTTGGGCAGGACAGCCCTAACTCCATCAGGAAGTGGCTTCAGTTGGTTGCTCCCCTCGCCGAGCAGATTGGTGAAATCTGCTTGGAGTAGGCCATGCCCCTGGCATGGACCTAGTGAGTTGCTACAAATTAATTCCCTGAGACCAGTGCACACTGACACAGTGAAGGCCTGCAAAGGTTGACTGGCCTGGAGGGGAAGAGCCAGCACACACTGCCCATGGGTGAAATCTAATCTCTGATAAGCTATTGAAGAGAGCTAAAGCTCCTAGCCTGTGCCCTCTAGAGGAGCCTTAACCAACAAGGAAAGGGTCTGGAAATTACACTGTACACTTGTATGGAAGGAACCAAAAACATGATGAAAGGGAGAAATAAGAAAAAACCCCCAGCCCCCAACCCTGAGAACATTGATCCAGGAGAGGCAAATACAAAAGAGATCGAGGGCAGCAAAAATGCAACATCAAACACAGTGTTAGCAGACATAAAGAGATATCTTTCGGACCTCGTAAGGAGGACCAAAACTGAAATATTAATTCAAATTAAACAAGAGATAAGTAGATTAATAAAAGAAGGGCTGGGCACCTCTCAAGAAGACACAGACAGAAGAATGGAGGAACACAAAAGGAGAGAAAAATTTAATGAAGAATTCAGAAAAAACCTACAATTCATGAAGCAGATTCAAAGAGATTATCAGGAAACTAAAGACTCCTTAGAAAGCTGGCAAACTGCTTGAAAGAAACCAAAGATAGACTATCAAAAATTGAACACAGGCTTGCAATGTGTGATCATGAAAGGGAAGATCTCTTAAAAATAACAAGGGAGCAGGCAGTAAAGATACAAAGACTGGAAGATGACAAGAGGATCTATAACTTAAGAATAAAGCATGTGAATGAAGAAGCAGGAATTTAACCAGAGGAATTGCAATGGCTATTCACAGAAATTATTAAGGAAAATTTCCCAAGCATACAACAAAGAAATGATGTGCAGATGTATGAAGCATACAGAACTCCAGCCACCTACAACCAAAACAGAGCTATACCAAGACACATAATAATCAAGATCCCAGAAATTCAATATAAGAACAGAATATTAAAAGCTATCAGAGAAAAGAAACAGATCACCTATAAAGGAAAACCCATCAAAATCATGGCAGACTTCTCAACACAGACCATCAGGTCAAGAAGAGCTTGGAGTGAAGTAATTCAAGCACTGAAAGAGAACAATCTCCAGCCCAGATTGATGTATCCTGAAAAACTCTCTCTAGAAATTAATGGAGAAACAAGATGCTTCCATAACAAAGAGGAACTAGGAGAACTTGTGACCACCAGTCCAACCCTACAAAAGGTCATTCTAGGGAGAGAGAACAAGAATACAAGCATTTCAGGAACAGTGGCAGAAAGGCCTCAGTGAACAGGGCAGATAGTGGAGTGGAACAGAAATATAGACAACCAATGGCAGAAAAACAGAATAGCAGAAATAAGGCAGAGAAGTTTGGCTGTAATCTCTAGTATAGATGGCCTTGAAATATTAACAGAGAGAAACACAGGGAGAGTAGATCAGGAGATGGTGTCCATTGAGATGCTCTATATAGGGAGGGAGTGGGACCCAAAACAAGCAATGCACCCCATGGGAGTGAAAGGGGAGGAATTGTCTAAAAAAGGGAGGCAGAGGATATTGCTAATTGGGCAATAAGATTGAAAATTCACATTATTCTCACCAGTCTGCTTGGATGGATTACATGCTGTTCCAGTTTGTCTACTTATGCTAGACTTGAGGACATGGTCAGCTATCCCAAAAATAAGAGGACATATTATGGTAATCATCCCTAATTTTCCTATCAACTTAATCTGAAACCCTTCATAACTTATACTGTCTTATTATGGCTGATCTTATTTGAATCTGGTTTGTTAGATTGCTACTTTGCATTGACTGATTTTATTTAAATCTGTTATGATGGATAGCATCAAGTCTAAGAGTATAGGCAACTACACTGAAGATGACAAGATACCCACTCTGGTTTGATTATTACTTTCTTTTGAAGTCTTATAATGTCTTCAATGTTTCATTTTTATTAATGCTGTTATATACTACTGAGACATAACGGTAACCATTGTAGATCACCTTGTATTGCAGTTTTATGTGACTTTTTTGCCTCATGCTTTTCTAGGAATTGTTTTGTTTTATCTTGCTTTGTTTTGTTTTTACCACTAATAAAGAAAAGATAGATATACATTTAGAGACTCATGCATGTGTAAAGCTTATAAACAGTTTACAAGAACCAACTATATAACACATGTTGAAATGAACAACTACTTTGAAGAAAAAGAGACACTATAATACCCAGTGTTGATTCCATAATGTCATGATGTGAAATCCAGCAAAACTATCACTATTTGTTCAAAGTGATTTTAGCTTGCTTTGCCTTGTTTAATTTCAACACATATGAAGGTATGGACAGCTGTTTTGAGGAGAATGAGAGATAATATGACAGCCATGCTTGGCTTCCCTAAATTCTGGTCTTGAAGACCTGAAATGCCCTCCTCATCCTGCTCAGATCAATTCCATACTAGGTTGTTTCATGTGAATTCACTGTATGTGACAATATGGACAACTATTTGGAAGAAAACAAGAGTCAATATGAGAGAGTGAATATATCCGATTGTCTAGTTTTGAAATGTATGTCTCTTGCATTGCTTTCTTGTGATCCGCTTTGTTCTGTTTTGTTGTGTTTAATTTTACCCTTTTGATATAATTGCATGTATATCTGAGTGGGTAAGATGACCATATTGCTGTTTTTATCAGATCGTGGAGCAGAGCTGTTAGCAGTCTCACTGTTTGAATGTCTACTTTACATGTTTTAACTTTGTAATTTGAACAACTATTTCCTCGAAGTCAGTATGTAATTTGTCAAGTAATAATTTCTTAGGATTTTGTTGTTGCTGTTCTTTTCCTTTTTTCCTTGGAATTCTGTATTGTTGCTACCCTTTATTCTGTTTTGTTTTGTTTTTTCTCTTTAAATAAAATTAAAAAAAAAAAAGAAAAATGATGACCACTCTGCCCTGTATGAGAACTGCAGCCATACAGAAGGCAGCCAATCACCACAGTGAGCTGATGAACCAGCGAGTTTGGCTCTCCACAGACATGGTCCAGGAGATGCTGGATGAGTTCATGGCCTGCAAGAAGGATGCCACTGAACTCTTCATGGAGTGGTCCTTCAAGCATGAAAATCAGGAATTCCAGGAAGACCTGGTAGTACTGTCTAATTCAACATATTTTCATAAACTTTCCTTTGAAGACTGAAACTTGGAGGTGACTGTATTAAACTCATGGTTCATCTCTTATTCAAGGGTGAGGGAATTTAGATTCTTATTGAGATTATTGTCCCTAAAGGCATATGCCCCCCTAATCTCATCCACTTATGCAGATATTTCTCTGTTAGTAAAGGATGATCACTATAGGTGTCCTCCATAAAGCTTCAGGTAGAGTCTGATGAATATATCTATGGGCTTCCAGGCTATCCAGGGCACTTGCATGTTATTCATGGAGTGTTTCCTTTTGCAGTGCATACTTGTCCATTTGTAGAAACCACAGTTCTCTTTCCAGGCACTCATTTAAGATGGTTGCCTGCTTCATATTGCTCCTTATATCTTGTATAATTCAAGACCAAACCACAGAGCACAGCAACTGCAAGAAACTAGATATTGTGGAATGAAGATCCAGCATTTCACATATACCAGTACTGAAGCTAGGTTAGTTCAGAAAGTTTCCTATATTCTTGCAGGGAGTTTTCAGGATTTGGAATAAGTCATATTTTGCTTCCTCATTCATCACATATATTACTAAACTAGAATAATTTTCTCATGACAGACAGACTGACCATTCTACCATGTTCTCTGAGATTTTGTTTCATCTCTTTATCTCTTTGGATCACTCAACAAGAAGAGATAACAACCTTAAATATATATGCACCAAATTCCAGTGCACCCAGGTATACAAAGCAAGTATTAACAGAAATGAAAAGTCAAATAAGCAATAACACAATTATAATAGGAGACCTTAACATGTCATTGACACAAAGGGACAGAACAACCAGACAGAAAATTAGCAAAGAAATAACAGAACTCAATCACACCTGTGAACAAATGGACTTGATAGATGTATATAGAGTGTTCCATCCAACAACATCAGAATATACATTCTTTTCAGCAGTACATGGGACATTCTCTAAAATAGACCTTATACTAGCCCTCAGAACATATTTAAGTAAATGCAAAAGAACTGAAATTATCCCATGCATGTTATTGGATCATAGTGCCATGAAACTAGAAATTAATGAAAAAAGCAATTGCAAAAACCCCACAAACACATGGAAACTGAATAATACACTCTTGGGCAATAAGTAAGTCATAGAGGAAATTAAAGAAGAAATTAAACAACATCTACAAGCAAACAAAAATACAAACACAACTTACCAGAATTTGTGGGATGCAATGAAAGCAGTCTTCAGAGGAAAATTTATTGCACTGAGTTCCCACATCAGGAAGACAGAACGAATACAAATAAACAACCTGATGCTACAACTCAACATCTAGAAAAAGAAGAGCAAGCCAAGCCCAAAGCCAAAAGAAGGGAGGAAATTGTAAAGATCAGAGCAGAAATTAATGCAATAGAGTCTAAGAAAACAATTCAAAGAATCAATGAATCAAAGAGTTATTTCTTTGAAAGAATAAATAAAATTGATAAGCCCCTGGCCAACCTTATTAAAAAAAGGAAAGAAAAAAACTCAAATTCATGCAATAAGGAATGAAAAAGGTGAAATTACTACAGACTCTGTGGAAATACAGAAGATCATCAACAACTATTTTGAAGACCTCTATTCTCATAGGTTCGATAACACAGAAGAAATGGACAGATTCCTAGAAACATAAACTACCAAAGCTGGGTCAAGAAGATGTAAAACTGCTAAATAACCCAATTTCTATTAATGAAATTGGAAATGTAATTAAGTCCTTGCCAACAAAGAAAAGCCCAGAAACTCAGTGCCCCAGGCCCTTAAGGCTCCTACTACCCCAGAGACTAAAATCACTCCTACCAAACCTTTAGATGAGATAGCCTTAATTAAATCTACTTCCACATATAGGGAACCTAAGGTTTCTCCAACTTGCCCTTCCAGCCTTGAGAATAAGGCTTCTAGACCAGCTATAATCCAGGCTTCTACAAGGCTATACCCAAACTTAGCTGAGTTGAATCAAGCTCCTCAAGGGCAACATCCTTTACAGGAAGTACAGGGAAGATGTGGAACTTCCAGAGTTCAGGTACCTTTCTCTCTAAAACAAATAGAATTAGATCTTGGGAAATTTTCAGATGACCCTGACAAGCACATTGAGGTCTTTAGAGGACTTACTCAGATATATGAACTAGATTGGAAAGATGTAATGCTACTCTTAAATCAGACATTGACTTCTAATGAGAGACAGGCAGCATTACAGGCTGCTATCACATTTGGAGATGAATACTATATAGTTAATTTTAGAAGTCAGAAAATCAAGAACCAGGGGAATTACTAATTCCCACTGGAGCACAAGCAGTCCCTATGCAAGACTCTTGCTGGGCTAATGACAAGATGGGTGAGTGGATCAGAAAACATTTCCAGACATGTGTTCTTGAAGGTTTAAGAAGAGTGAGAACTAAACCATTGAAGTATTCTAAATTATCAGCTATTCAGCAAGAAAGTAATGAACACCCTTCTGCCTTCTTAGATGGATTACAAGAGGCATTGATAAAACATACTTCTTTAAATCCTGATTCCACAGAGGGACAACTTATCCTTAAAGATAAGTTTATTACATAGTCAGCCTCAGATATTAGTAAAAAGCTACAAAAGATGGCTTTTGCTCCAGATAGTTCACTCGATACTTTAGTAAAAGTTGCCTCCTCAGTATTTTATAACCATGATGAAAAGGAGGTCCAAGAGAGAGAACAAAGAGACCGAGAAAAAGCAGCTGCTTTTGGGGCAGTTTTAAGAGAAACAGACCCTAAGTCTGATTCTCAGGGATCCAAGAAAAGCTCAAGGACAATTACCTGCTATGGCTGCCCCAAACCAGGCCACCTTAAGAGGAACTGCACTCAGAAGCCCTCTGGGCCATGCCCCAACTGTAAAGGTGACCACTGGAGGTCAGACTGCCCTCTGAGGCCAAGGTCTCAGGGTTCGGACCCATCCTATCAGTTGGTCCAGCAGGACTGAAGGGTCCCGGCGCACTCACTGCCCTCTCCCTCTGGCTGGACTGTCATCTCCACAGAGGAGCCCTGGGTAATCATGACTATAGAGTGAAAAAAAACCCAGCCTATTGCTGGATACCGGCACAAGCCTCTCGGTCCTTCATTTCCATCCTGGCCTTCCTTACAGTCACCACACCTCAGTGAAAGGATCACTGGGGAGGAGGTAATTCACTATTTTTCACAACCCTTAGGCTGTAACTGGAATGGTTTTCTTTTTACACATTCATTTTTGATTATGCCTAAAAGTCCAGTTCCTCTCTTAGGAAGAGATATTTTATCATGTCTAAATACTGTGACCAGCCATTCAAATAAAGACATGTTCTTCCTTAAATCCCACCACCTTCTTGCCAGAACAGGAGGAAAAAATTAAGATTGATAAAAATGACTGTGAACAGGTAATTCTTTATTCATATGCAGCCAGAAAAGTCTTATTAGACATCCCACTTACTGATCCAGATTTAACGCTCTTCTGTGATGGCAGTTCCTTCATAAAAAAGGAAAAAAGGCAAGATATACAAAGGTAACTTTATACCATAGTCTTAAAAGTGCCTCACTTACACCTGGAACCAGTGCTCAGCTAGCAGAGCTCATAGCTCTGACCAGAGCCTTACAACTTAACAAGTGACAAAAGGTCAATGTTTATATTAATTCTAAATATGCTTTCCTAAGTGCTCGTACAGCCATATAAAAAAACTACCTAAAAGCAAGCAGATCTTCTATAAAATATAAGGAGATAGATGATCTTTTATTACAGGCTGTCCTTCAAAATTGGAAGGCATTAGATGCTCTAACAGCAGCACAGGGAGTCACTTATGCAATTGTAAAAACTAAATGCTTTGTATACATTCTCGGTTCTTCTGCTAATGTCTCAGTAGCTATCAAGATGTTAGACAAATTAATAACATGCCAGACTCTGAGATTCCCTGGACCTTGTCTTTCTCCTTATGGAAAGCAATTACTAGGTCCTCTTGGTAAAAATCTCTATTAACTACACTCATAATTCTTGTTGATTTTGTTCTTTAGCCGATACATATTTAACTGTTTCTTTGGCTTTGTCTCCTCCAGACATAAAACTGTACATGTACCCAAGATAAAGATGCCTGGTATCTATCAAGGGCCTCTAGGCAGGAACGCTGCAGAAGTATCTCTAACTGCCATTCAAACACTGTGACCCTGTTCAGCTCGAAGAAGCTCATGATCGGTCATCACCTACTTCCCCTCATGGCAGTTTGGGTTACTTCTTCAGAGGGGGGATCGTTACAGGCAGCTGGACCAGTTAGAAATATAGGCAGTCAGACAGGGCTAGGCCCTCAAAGAAGCTGGCACAGAGGACCAGATGCCTGATGACCTAAGAAGAGACCCACACCTCTTGCTGCAGGACAGATCTCAAGATAAATGCGAGCACACCCTTAAGTATAATCCTTAGGGATTAAGTCTGGATCATCTTATGCCCACTTTGCAAATTCCCATTTTCCCCACCTTTGAGCCATCTAGTCTCACGATTTTGCCCTATAAAAGTCCCTGGAAAATACAGAGTCTTTGGCAACCCACTCAGGACCCCATCTGTCTCTCTAAAGTCAGAAGCTTTGCCTAAAAAAAAATATTCTACTCTTCAAAAAAAAAAAAAAAAAAAAAGGAAAGCCCAGGCCCAGATGAATTCACTGTGGAATTCTACAAGAAATACAAAGAAGATTTAATGCCAACACTCCTCAAACTCTTCAATGACATTGAAAGGGAAGCAATTCT
>PVJX010026346.1:0-25907 GCA_004027295.1 Dolichotis patagonum | reverse complement strand
CACAGCACCTGCCTGGCAAGTGTGAGTTTGTGAGTTTAATCCCTAGTACCAAAAATAAATAAAAATTTCATTATATACAACATGTAATTATAGAATTAACAATTTCAACTAGTATTTGTTATTATAAACAATTATAAAATGACACAAAATTATGTCCCTCAATATTTTACTTAAATAGATGAAAATGTGCATGTAGCTAAAAGTATAACATTCCTTCTAGGTAGAATATTTTTCCAGTATTTCCAAAAGTGAATCATGAAACTACGATTGTGTTTTACAGTTATCTATGTCATAGTTTTGATTTCATCTTCATGTAAGTTTTTGGAAGAAATTTGTAACAGAAGAAATGAGATTAATAGTCATAAATTTAAAGATATTTTTAAAATATTAAGCTGTAGCATTATAATGTGACCAGAAGAAGGAAAACACAAAAAAACTACCTATGAAATTTTCACCAAAATCAACTTTTGTTTGTTTGTTTGTTTGTTTTTAGCTTAAAGCTATTTATGAGTTTCTCAAAGTATCGAATACTTCTGGGTATTCAGTTTATGCTTTACACTAGAGATCACTAATTATAAAATAATTGATATTTTATTTTGATTTAGGAAATGCTTAACCATATTTATTTCAACAGTAATAGCTGGATATCTTTATATAGAACATTTTGAAATTGTATGGATTAAAGATGTAGGTGCTAGCTTCCCTGGAAGTCAAAAGGAAGAAAAGCAAAAAGAACAAGAAGTGGAGGAAGAAAGAAAAGGAGGAGGAGGAGGAGGAGCGGAAGGAGAAGGAAAAGGAGAAGGGAAAAGGGGAGGGAAGGAGGGGATAATTTTGAAATATAAAGCACATTTTCTTGATATTAGTAGCTGACATAAAATATACCTAAGGAAGATGCTAAATTTGAAATGTAGAATCTGAGGGTTTTAGATGATCGTGAACTGAAAGTAAATGTAGATGAAAAGCTTACGTACCTCCAAGGGGCTTCAAAATGCCAAATAAAACATCTCAGCTTAGTTGCATTTTATAACTGTAATATTCAAGTCAATTGCATCCATGTAAAGTTAACCTGCAAAATATTTTCATGTTCACTTTGCAATTAAAAGAATGACCAAACCTCACTTTTAGTAGTAATCTCAAGAATTGTTCTTAAATTACGTTAAACACCTTAATAGAAATTAAGTATGATTGTTCATATAAATGATATTTTAGGGGCTAGAGATTTAGCTCAGTGGCATAATCTCCTGCCTGGCAAGCGTGAGGTCATGAGTTTGATCCCCGGTACAAAAAAAAAATTAATTTCATGGTATCCACCTACAATGGATAAATTTAAAAGAATTGGATAGCTTTATGTTTCTAAACTGGTTCTTCTTTTCAGCTCAGTATCAATATATTTTGGGCACTTTCTTTGATTTTATCAGACAATTACCAGATTTTGTAATATGCAAGTTGTTGCATGAAAGAATATAGAATTCATACTCAGAAATCTTTCATAGAAAGAACTATCTTTGTGTTATTTTTTATAGATCCAAGTCCTTTTGCATTTATAATGCAATAAAAAATTGATCAGTAATAATACTGATGTTAATGATTATACTTCCAGTGGTAGTGAGTTTGTTGGAGATAATTTCTGTAGACTGACTCCTATAACAGATTGGCTCAGTGGAGTATATGATTAATGGAGAATAAAGAAAGCTAGGAGTTTCTACCCTCCTGAGTTATAAATTAAAAAACAAAACTGAAAGGGGATAAATGAGTTCTCCAAGATAGACAATAGAGCAAAAGTGCTGATTCTAAAACCAGATTTCACCTGTTCCATGAACCAGACAGAACAGTGTTAAGGTAAGACGATCAAGAGAAATAAACCTGGTATTAGACAAATGTAATAACTCACTTTTGTTTGAGCATAGGTGAGCTAAGAATCACTGATATATAACAGCAAATAAATCACCACAGATGTTATCTGTGAAAAACTTGAACGTGACTAGAAAAAAACAGTATTTAAAATTTTTTTTTAAACTTCAATAATTCAAGAAATAACCTGTTTGTAATGAAGTCATATTTGAGGACACTTTAAAAATCAGATTATCAATGAAATTATAGGTATATGTCACAGCTGGTGCATAAGTTATAAATATTTTATAGATAGAAAACATGAGTCTTTCTTGGACATTGAAAGCCAACTCTTGGCAGAGGATGTTCCAGCTGACTGCAGATGATCTCATTTGAGCTAATACTTTCAGGAAAATTTTTTCAACTGTTTAACTGAAAAAAACTTCAAACTTGAAAGACAATTCTTTGTGGAACTTAAAACCTAAGAAAGAATTAAATCTACATGTGGCACTGCTCATGCACCTTGGAGTCAGTTATTCTATCCCATGTGAGGGAAAAATTTAGAGCCAGAAAAGTGGTCCTTGATTGCCTTCTCTCTCTGGCTTATTTGCATATGCAAATTAAGAAAAATGTTGATCACAGAGACATGTGGTACATTATTGCATTGGTTAATATGCTCATTACATGTCCCTTACTATTAAGACAAGCAGATTTGCAAAGTATCCCTATGTGGAGTAAAGCGGAAGGTAACTGAGTACCTGCCAGGAACCTCTACTCTCCACTAGCTGTGTGATCTTGGACAAGGTACCTTACCCCTTTGGTCCTCAGTCATCTCTATGGAATGAAAATAGCATATTTCCTCATAGACCTGCTGTGAATATTACATGAATTGCACAAATAATATGCTTAGATTGATGGTTGACACACATAAATGACACATACACACACATATAATATTATTACTATGGTTGTTGTTAATAACGTCACCATCTTGCTGGGTCTTGTGCCCTTCAATGTATCTGTTTGTGCTGTCAACAACCTGGCCCACCCTGAGCCAATTTAAGGAGTCTCAGTGATTTTGGCTGACTTAAAATAAGGACTAGGGATTGAGAAATTCAGGTGAAAATGGCAAGACATTCAACAGAGGGAGAAGAGTAAGTCATCCCAAAAGCAAAGAAGGCAATGCGCTCAAAAATCGTCTTGTCCAAGCTGGGCATGATGGCTCACGCCCGTAAACCCAGCACTCGGGAGACTGAGGCAGGAGGATGGTTGTGAGTTTGACACCAGCTTGGGCTGTGAAGTGAGCTCAGGGGAAGCCTGAATGACATAGCAAGATCTTGTCTCAAAAAGACAAAAAAAAAAAAATCCACTTGCCCAGTGATCCCCATGGAGAGTTAAAGGAGTAATGGTGGCCAGGAGGAAGGCAAAGAATGCACTACACAGCCCTGCCATCTGGTGCCAAACAAATGCATCTAGCAGGAGTCCTTACTATTTGACTCTGAGGCCCAATGTGCAAGAATTGGAAATGCTTCTGGAGATACTCGCTATTATTTGCTTGTTTTCTTTCAAAATATAACTGATGATGATTACGATGATCATAAAGTGTCAGATATGCAAGTTGCAAAATAATTTAAAATGTGTCATCTTACTAAAATAGAAAAAGCTTTCCTTGGCTCCGCCCAAGGGTCTATCCAACGTGACTCTTAAAAACAGGACCTAGCATGTGTCCACAGTTTTATAGTGGAGTACATATGTCATGTATGTTTACAGGCAGGATGGGTAGGATGAAGATGTTGAGCAATGTAATGAAATGCCAGCAGGTTATGGGAATGGGTCATGACATTTTACCTTCATCACTCACTCGCAGGACACAGAAAGACTGACAGTGCGGGAGAGATCATTACTAGGCAATTGGAGATGAGACATGTTCAGCAGTGATGGACGATAGCTAGTGAATCAGTTTGGGATCACTAAGGTCCCCGTATAATTGGACTTTTCTGACATGCAAGGTTGCATGGCAGATAAACCCTGCAGGCATAGTTCAGGATGCTAAAGGTCTGAGCAAGGCTCAGCTTAAACCAGTTTCTAGATTAGCTGCTCCATATCTCACGTCATCCCGCCTCCTCACAGCACCTGGGAGTTCGGGAGGCCAGAACAGGTGCGCTGGAGCAGCAAAACCTCCTGTCCACCCTTTCCACTGCAGACTCTGGACTGAAGCAGATCCTAGTTGGGGAAGGGGACAAACTTTAACACTGTATCAATTAGGAAAATCAATCCATCAATAAGTGTGACTGATTAAATATGATTGTGGAAATGTCTGTGCTATTTACAAGTGAGCAGAGACAGTCTAGTTTAGTGAGACATTTTTACTCTTGGGAATAAGATTCTCTCAAAATAAATGTTGATGGAAACAGGGACCTGCACAAGGATGCATCTCTTAACCACTGCGGATATACTGTGAAAACACACCTGGAAGTCTCCTTCTTGCTCTGTCCTAGTGAATAACTCAAAGGTTTGTTTTGTCTTGACCTCTAAAGCATTACTTGCTTATATCCTTCAAAAACTGAATTAGATTACATGGTTTTCCTGGCTTATTTATCAAACATTCATGTCTGTGAGATTCATTTTTATTTTTGAATGTAGATATAGGTCACTCATTTTGTGTTATATTGCCTTTTATTTTGTGGTTATATTATTTACATTTTTAAATTATCCATGTTGCTCATGGGCATTTGTTCTATGCCTAGTTTTGTTTCTCTTGAAAACAATTTGATAAGTGTATTACATTCTGTTTGCAGTTCATTTCTTTTCAACCTTTGCAACTCAGCAGGGTATCTTGAGTAAGAAAGGAAAATGTTATATTTGAATCTAATTGATAGTGAAAATATCAGTCTTAGGATGAGTTACTTCAATATTATTAATCTCATTTAACATAAGAAGTTAAAATTAAGCTGAAAAACCTGTAGTCCCTTAAAGATAAAGAATTCTAGTGAAAAAGTAACAGCTGGCATCTGTTTTTAAAATAACAAATGCATGAAAAGTAATGTAAAGTCTTAAATCATGCCTTCATCCTGCTAGATTGTTGAAATTAGACAAGCTATCGTAATGTCTTGAGCTTCCTTATGTGTAATGCAGGACATTAGCGGTAACTCCCTAGCAGGGTTGGTAGTAGGTGTAAAGCACCTGGAAGAGGCCTAGCCTGTGGTGAGTAGGAAGTGTTCACTTTTGTTATACTGAATAAAGGCTATAACTTAGGAATTCGGCCTAACGTTGTAAATAGAGTACAGCAGGGTATCCAAGCATTGTGAAGCAATAGTACCTTCTAGTAGACTGAAGCTTAATGCTTTAAAATGCTTTTAACCTCCCTCATTTGTTTTTCCAAGGATTCTTTTTCCCTTCAGGGGATTTTAGTATCCCTATTTTACAAATAAGAATACTATACGTCAGAAAATTGATTTAGAAATTTACTTTTTCCCATGGATTAAAAAAATGAGATTCACTGCAGAAATGAATGCGACACATTAGATTAGCCTTAGACAAGGAAACATGGTAAATACTGAAAATAATAGCAGTACTTAGAGATGAAGTAAAGGTAAATTTTGAAATAAAAATAGACATATCATATGTTAGAGAAGAGTTACAGATATCAAATCAGAATCTTATTTCATACCTTAATAGCCAAATGTGGGAAACAAGGGTAAGTATTAATAAGAATCACTGAGTTTTTAAACGTATACACACCCATAAACACACAATCACACACACCGAGTTTCACAAACGCACAAGTTTCTGCCAACTTTTATACCTCTGTCCACTTATGGTCTGGTTCACACATGCTGTCACATGTAGAAAAACACACACACACACACACACACACACAGAGTTGTGCTCAGTATACGTAGTTTTACTCTGAATTGAGAAGTTCAAACTATCATCTCACGGGAGTACAGCGAGATGAAGGGACCTGCGTTGCTACAATCATCCACACAAAACGTGAAATACTTTTGGAAGCTACAAACAAAACAGAGTATCCATTGCAGGGAGTTTACCTCTCTGAGGAGAGAGTATAGTCTATCAAAAACACATCTCTCAGTTCTCTGATGCTCTGTCTGAATGGACATACAACTTTTTTGAGGAAACACTTACTTCTGACCACTTTGTCACAATAGCAATGGGAAAATTGTGGTACTTGAGCCATAAACCATCCAATTTGGAGAAGAGTAGTTCACTGAAGTTGGATAAAATGAAATATTGATGTTGCATAGCTCACCATGTCAAGCTAGATAGAAAAAAAAGGGAATCCACGTGCAAGTTCTAAAAACAGATGAATTATCCCAAATTCCATTGCCAAGTCTCCCCAGACAGGAGAAAACAGTTAAGCTATCTAAGTACTTCTAACCTGTTTCCTCATCTGTATCATTATAGTATTACTATTTGTGTGACAGGCATCTGACCAGGACTAAATGAGCTAATCCACTGCTGAATATAAGGACAAGTGTATTAATAAAGACTAAATATCAACAAATACTAATTTTGTTATTTAAAAGAAAATAAACTATCAGAGAAAAATTCTTGATATATTTTCCCTGATAATTTGCTGCATTTCTTGTTTTAGTTACTTTCTACAACACCAGACACAAATTAAAGGAGAGGAGTTTTTATGTAGACTCACAGTTTGTAGAGATTTTTGTCCCTGGTAAGCAGGCTCAAAGGCAAGGTGCCATAGCAGAGGGTCAGGGTACAGGAGAAAAAGTTCAAGATGTGTTAGAGGGAAGCTGAGAGCCATAAGACAAGGGAGAAAGGAAGGAGATAAACCTTTGCAAGCCAGACCTCCAGTCACCCACTCCTTCCACCAGGCTTCACCTCTGAAATTTCGTTTACCTGGAAAGTTACCAGTGGACTAAACTAGTGTATGTATCACACACCCATGATCCAAAGCCCCCCAAAAGCCCCACTCTGAATATATGAGGCTTTACGGAGACATCTTGTTATAAAGCATAACACTACTTTTAACCATTTGTTTCAAGTTCATGAAAAACTTCAAGCCATCACTTTAAAAGTTCTGATGAATTCATTCAGAAACAATGCCACTTTTTAAGAAAGGTGGTAAAAACGTGTCTGTATAGAGTTCACAACGAATAATTGAATTTTCCAATGAAATATAGCTTATCCTCCTTCTCTAGATGAGGTTTGAAGTCTGTGTTAGCAACTATAACCCACATTGCCTTAAAAGAAATAAAAGAAACACTTTTGACATGATATGAATTAGATGAGTTTAAATAACTCTAACTACAAAACAACATTTTCATTAAGTAAATGTACTTTATAAATGACTTGATACTACTTTTGAAAGCCTATCTGTAAAAGATGATAAAGTAAGTTAGAAGATCACTATGTGTAACAAAAATAAAGCTGAACGTTCTAGGAACTTTTGTGTTTCTATAGTTTAAGTGTGCGTGGAGCTTTGGAAAGCCACAATTACCCTGGACAAACAAGGAAGTAACCAAACTTTTAGGCAGAATAGAAAGTAAAAATGTGAACCTAGAAATGTAGGAGATAAAAAAGCTTTACAAATGAAACGCACTGCATTCTGAGTTAATCAGGCAGAGATTTTCAAGGTTTGGAAAGGAGCTATTTTCACATTGGTCTGATGAATAGTTTGATAACTTTTAGCTAGAAAGTTTCATACCTGTAACTAACAAAATGAGTTTTCTGGCCTGAAATTAATTTTTATTAAGTGCCTTTGAGATTTTTAAATTATTAAATGCCTGCTTGAGAAGTAAACTCTTAATTATGCCCCCCCACACATAAAATGAAAGATATTAGGATATTTGGGGCAACTCATGACAAGGATTCTTTCTCCTGAGTCTCCTTAACATAGCCCAGAAGACTCTTGAATTTCAACAAAGCCAGAAGTTTTTAGAATACTACACAGGTAAAACCATCTTATAAGTCACACATTATTCTAATCATCTATCTTCTTACATTTGACAAGAACCTTAAATTACAGCATTGCATTCAGTGTTCCTAAAACCACAGCATGGCATAAATAAATTAGTTATTACCTCTCCTTTATAAAAAATGCAACTTCTGTTGTAATCAATTTTGTGTTTTGCTTAAATCACACAACTGGCTTGTAAGTGATAAAGCAGAAGGAATTAAATCCCAGTTCAATCACACCATGAAACCATGTTCACAGATCTATTTTTGCTACGCAGGGATTAGTTCAAGTGGGTTATAAACCTTAGGAAGAAAAGTCATTGTTGAATAAAGGATTAAATAAAACAAGCACCATATATGTCCTGATAATTCTATTATTTTATTCATTTAATTATTAGTTTAAAGGCTTGTGTTTTCAATTTCACATATTATCCTTACCTATTAAACCAAGCGTTATTATGATGGCTTTTATGGGACTCCTCTGACTTTGCTTTTCTGTTCTCTATCCTTACCCTGAAGTGGGAGGACCACTGGTGTCTGTAGAGAATGGTATGAAAATATAAAGCATATAGGTGTGATATTCACACTGAGGAGTAGATTTATCATGGGAGAAACTACAAAATCTACCTCTAACTTAATATCAGATCTATTTTGTCAGCTGATATTGGATGGAAATTATTCAGATGCTGACCTATTGTACCAGCTTTAGTGGACCAAAGTGGGGATGTCATTAGCTCTGGAAAGAAACACAATACAGCAACAAATAATTAGAGTTATGCTATAGAATGAAAGGCTGTGCATTTTTTTCTTTATTTTAGCTCAACTTTCCTAAAACATATGTTGGGTATGTCTGTCTTTTTGGGACATTCTCAAGGTTTGGACAAAGGTAAAACTTTAGGTTGGTTAGTTTTGCATAATTAGATACAGTTTAGTGTAAGGAGAGTAATTCTCTAAAACATTACTGAAAGGAAATTGAACTCACAAAATACAATTTTTGGTAAAGACTGTGATTGACATTAAAAGAAAGTAGGATTTCTGAATCCTTAGGAATTCAGGAGCATGAAGCCACTAAAAATTAGCAAACTACCTTGCTGGAAGAGCATCTCATGTTTTGTAAAGTTCATTCCCACATGTGAAGGACAATTTGCTGTTTTGGCTCAAATGTAAAGGACAGTACTTAGCAGGAGTCACTAAATAATAAAACTGTGATATTGTTTGATTTTCATTTCCAAAATGGCAGAACTACATAAAGTGTACCATCTGAATATGAAATCATATCTCAGTTGCATTACTATAGGCTTGGAGATACAGTGTCTTAGTTTTTCCTTAGATATAACAAAGAAGGGGAAAAACCATGCAATAAAATTAAGAAGACTGTAACATAAGACAAAATAAGGAGTTACTAAGTTCTAGGGAAATAATCCTGTGAAATGATATCAACTTAATATGAGTCTTTGTTTAGCACAGTTAGAACAGTCCTGAGAAGTCTAATGAAAGATAGTTCAACCCAGCTAATCCCACAGAAGTATGATTTATCAGCATTTATTACATACAAATTGCTTTTAAAATTATCCATTTTACTTTCTAAAACCTGGGTAACCAAACTCCTCTGCATTGTCCAAATCTGCCCTTTCACCTCATTTCAAAAGTGCAAAGGTCACTCATGGCAGAGACACACTCACACAATTGCATATTGCTTGTATAGCATAGAGGCGATGTAAAATAGTCACCGTGGAGATCATATGATGTGCAATACATAAAATATTTACCATCTTCTTCTTTAAGAAAAAGTTCATTAAGCACTATTCTATTCACGAAGCTCTGTAAATACACATAACATTGAATTAGTAGTACAGGCAATATTTCTTTACATCAGAGTATAATAGAGTATAAGAGAAGTTCCACTGAATTATTATGTTAACTGGTTAAATACTGATGCATATTCAAGTTGCAACCTACAAATAGTCTCTAGACATTCATGCATGTTCTCTATATCGATCTATCTATCTAATATGTTTAAGATCTTTATTTTTTCTTGAAAAGACAAATAACATTTTTAGAGATAGGGGCTCTACATTACTTTTTTCATATTTTACTGATTCTCTCATTCAATTATAAATTTTTGAGTATCCAAAGTCTACCAAGTACCTTTCCAGTAGCATGGGCATAAACTAAAGGCAGAAAATCTTTGTCCTCATCCAACTCCTATTTATTTATTTACTTTTTTATTTAGAGAAAAAAAGCAAAACAGAAAACAACTCCCCTTTGTACTGAAGCCAAAGTTTGCCAAACTGAGCACTAAACAAAGATTGTTGAAAGAGACAGACAGAGCTAGAGATGATAGAGATAGTAGAGATAAGAGATAGAGATAACAGAGTTTGATCCAGAGCTAGGGAAGGAGGGAGGTGGGGAGTAGAGAGGGAGAAAGAGAGAAGAGAGAGAGAGACAGAGAGAGAGACAGACAGAGAGAGAGATAGACACACACACACACACACACACACACAGAGAGAGAGAGAGAGAGAGAATTCTTATGTTTAACTGATGCAAGTGGATTAAGTTTGTAAAACTTCACATTATCAAAACTTTGACATTTTCCCCTGTTTTCTAAATATCATTTATTCCTTTGTTCATTATAAGAGATTTTTCTGCCATCTTAGTAATTGTTAGCATCACATCCAAACAATTCAGTCTGAAGTTGATTGGCATCCCTGCTTATGCATAAAAATCTATTAAGCCAGATGTTTCACCTCTCCCCTGCCAAGAGTGAGCATCAATTAATAATGAATTGTCAAGTCAAGTCTGTCCATCAAGACATCACTAATATTTAGATAGACATGCATGAGTTATTCAACAGCAATCATGCTATACCCTCCATCTAGATTGTTACCATTTTGCAATTACGTTATTTCTTTCTATAGATGAAAATCAGTTGACTTTTTCTTGAAAATATTTGCTGCTGTCAAAATGTGCTTTATGACCCTGAACAAAATAATCTAATTGCAAACAAAAGAAGAAGAATATTTGTTTATTTGAGTACATGTATAAATTGAGCACTAAGATTTCAAGTGAATGAAAAATTCTATAGTTTCTTCATCAAGTTAGAGGCAAGGAGAGAACTTTAGTTTTTCTTTCTAAAAATTATGTTTTATTCTCTGATAGAGCAAATGGATGAAAATTAGCAAAAAGTTGTGCAGCTAATGATTTTTGGTATATTCCCTACCACTTTTGCATTTCCAGTGCAAAGTAATATATATATATATATATATATATATATATATATATATATATATAATTGAATGCAAGAGGATGGTAATTGAATATGGAATTTTGTCCTACTGATAACATCAGCAAAAAAATGTCATTTCCCACTCTTAAAATAAATAGAAAATAAACTAGCCTTCTTCAAAGATTTGTAACAATTCATAAGGGAGCGTAATTATTCCTTTCAGAGAGCATTTCTAAACTATTTGAAGAGGTCTTTGCAAGATATTGAGTTCAAAATGCATTCTGAAATAAAATGTGAGCACAATAACAGTTCATTTTGGAATGCTTTGAGTATGGTAGTAGAATTTTATCTTTAAATGGTCACATTTTATTTCATTCTGAGTGATCTAAAAATTCAAATAATTTTCTGTAGAAGTCTATGCTACACATCACATAAACATTTCTAAGATAAGAATTCATTCTGAAGTTGATCAACCTCCCTCCTTATGCATCACAACAGGAGTATTATGAAAAAAGAAAATTGGTTAATATTTTAGTAGAACACTGATATAAAACTTTAACCCTAATCCCTTTGAAGTTCAAAAGTACTAAGATCAGAAACAATGAGTGTTATGTAGATATTATTTAATCAACAAGAAATATATACATAATCCCATGAAAAATCAGTAATGCTGAATATATCCTTCAATATTTTAGTCATGCTAACATGAAACATTCAAGACTATACTGTTAGAAATAAATCAAAGGATGAAGTGCTTTGCAATGCTACCATATTTCTTTAAAATATGTAATGTGGGAAAAGATAAACCAAAATTTAACACAAAATGATCTTTTTTACCCTGTGCAATTAAAGTAATAGAGTAGGAAAAAGCATGACTTCAAAAGCGTCACAATATTACATTTTCTTCAGTCTTTATCTTCTGCACAGTACACTTTTTTGCTCTTTCCACTTTCTTTTTTTCTACACATGATAGGAGGGGCAAAGTTTTTGGCTAAAGTCAAATCTGAAGTTAGAAAAGCAGATTTAATAAAACAGATACCAATATATATGGTTTGTTTAATTACATCGAAGGTTTTAAGAGTTATCTGTGCCTACATAATTCATATGTGAATGCATATGTAAACGTCTCCTAGTGAAATATAGCAAGTAAATTCAGTAGAAGTGTAGCTAAACTGAGTTTCAGTGACCTTAAACCATAAAGTGTTTGCAAGTAACATCAATTCTTTTAGGGAGTTCCAAGAAAAGTGGAAAAATATTTCACACTATAAGGGGCCTGTCCCTTAGCAGGGCACATTTCTCAGTGACAGGTTTACAGGAAATCGTGGTCTCCATAGTAACTTGACTCCACTGTGAACCAAAAAGAACATTCTTCCATGCCCAGAATGCTTCATTTTTTTCCATAATTCAACCATACTACTCCCTCCTGGGATCATTTCCTGTCTGTAACCATAGGTACTATTTAATTTAGTTTTATTTTACATGCAGAATTAGGGTGCTTTATACTATAAGGATTAGGGCAATTAACATGAATATATAAGGATTTAAATCAGTGATACTTGTTTAAGCAGAATAATGAACTTAATGAGCCTCTTTAGAACTCTGTTAGAAACCGGTACTGGAGGCTTTTGGCTACTGAGTCTCAAACCGGGTTACACTAAGATCATCTGCTATAGACCACACTTTCTCATCTAGTGTATTTCTGGGAGGAAATTGACAGTGAGCACTGTAGTTCACTGAGGTTACACGGACCTCTGTCTGCTGCCCTTTATCTTCCTCCCTGTAATTATTTCCAACTTCTACAAAGAGTGGTAGAACCAGTGAAAGCGCTTAAAGCAAGGGAAAGATAAGGCAGGATTTCATGTTTAAATATAAAATTGTGAGTCCTCTATTTTTAAGGGGATAAAATACAGTGATTGGAATTATTTTCTTAACTGCTTGGTTATGTCCATGAATCCAGAACTGGTAAGTTAGACAGGAGGAATGGAAGATTAAAACAAAAAAAAATACTAAGATATAACAGTTCCAATATGAAGGGTTTGTTTTGTAAATATATTAAGGGTAGTTTGAACATGTAGAAGATTTGAAACCAAGTTAATAAAAATAAGTGAGACAAAATGCATAACTCTACTAGTGTAGATACTACTAAAAAGGCTGTTTCTACAGTTCTTGCCATTGCCTGGTACTTTTCATGTGGGCTACATACTTTATCAGAATCTGGACTTTGCTGTACAGTTTTCCTGTTGTTGATGCATTCAGGAAAAACCATGTCCAAATCTACAAAGCCCCTTAGCAATGAGGCAGAGTGTTTTTCTGGTCATTCCTGGAGGGAAACAGTGACAGGAAACTATTTATAGTGTTTCATTACCAGCACTGTTCTCCATAATAGTGTCCAAATTCATTTCAGAAACTAAAATCTTAATTTTATGAGTGCTTTAGAGGCAGAAAAAATGTTTCTCATCATTATGAAACTTGAAATATTTTATGGTAAGTAATACTTTCTTCATTAGGTTCCTTATCTGTGAAATATTTTATGGTAAGTAATAGTTTCTTCATTAGGTTCCTTATCTGTGTCAATTAAATGACCACAACATACTTTTTCTTTATATACAAAAAATTAAGTAAAACCAAAAAAATCAACCCAATATATTCCCTAAGAATATTCTGAAGATAGAAGACAAATGAATTTCAAAGAAACGAACCAATTTAAGGTAATTCATATTTTAAAATAAAGATATTTATTTATATTTAAATATAAGAAAAAATTAGAAATCAAAAAGAAAAAAGCATAAATTTGTATATTAAAATTTCACCAGACACCTGGAAATATTTGTCTAAGTCAAGCAGTTTTGAGATATATTATTGTATGTTATGATATTTGATTATTTATCAAATAAATAATCAAGACCTCTGAGGAAAGAGTAAGGAAATGATTGTAAAGTGGAAAGAATTAGACTGAAATCAGACTTTTGAAAAACAACATACAAAACAAAAGGGAAAAAATCAGGATGTAATTAAAAACTAATATCTTAATAAAACAAATGTAATCCCAAGATTTTATATCTAGCCAAGCTGTTCTTTATTAAGACTCTAGAGAAAGATTTGCTCATGCAATTTTAAAAATTCTATGCCCCTCTGCCTTTCTTGAGGAAATCTACTTCATTAAATCAGTAGATAATTAAGAAAATTTCTTCATTAAAACCATGTATGCTAAACAATCAAAAACTAAAAGGAAAGAATGAGAGTGGAAAACCTGAAGTACAAATGTACAAATGCAGGATGACATAAGAGAGCACCCTAACTGTAACAGGAGAAATGGATTGGAGTAGCTTGAGTAAGTTAGGAATAAGGTAGGAATTAGAGACTAGAAGAGTTTAAATGAGTATAATGGATATCTAGCATAAATCCAAAGGTAGAGATCATAACAAAAATACAGATATTTAAGCGCAATATTGTTTATGGTAGCAATGATAAATGACAAACAAAAGCGAAAGAAGCATAGCTCCTAAAATATACATAGTAAAGCTAAAGGCAGTATTTTGGGAGGGATTAATAGAGATATGTATTTACTTTAATAAATTTTCTAGAAATTCAAACATTCACCTATTCTTAGTCAATGATTATATGTGTATGTCTTTGCTTATGTATAGTCTGCTGTACATAGACAGATTTTGATTGCACTAATGAAAATAATCAACTTATCTTTAAAAATTTACCATAAACTTCCTTAAAAATTCCAGTTGAAGGATTTTATAACAATTGGAGCTTCACATGGTCCTAAATAAGAGATCTTCACATGATGCTAAATAAGACTCTGTATCGTAAAAAAGCCCAGATAACTTCACTTGCCAGGGGCATGGAGAACATAAGTGTCCACAGAAAGTGTGGGATAAAACATAAATTCGGTTTAATATCCACAAAACTTTTTTTCTGCACATAACCATAATTCTTCATAAAAGCTCTTGTTTTATGGTGATTTATTTATCATTTGGACCCTCTTTCATCAGTATTTACTTACAATCCTTATACCTATTTTGTTCTGGTCTGTTTCTTCTTAATTTCCCAAACATTTACGTGGTTCAGTCACCTGTGATATGTGCATAATTAGTAAATTTAGTTGTGCTTTCAAAAGATCACTCAAACCAGAGTGCCACACACAAAGTTTAAGCAAAATAAACCCAATATTAATAAAGTCCACACAATTTGCTTTGTTAATGTCATGATGTTACAAGAAAAGTCATGAATCATTGCAAGCATCATGTACCCTTCTCAACGGTACTTTGAAGAAAAAATATTGAACGAAGAATAGACTCAAAATGACCCTGAGAGCCTCTCAGTTATGTAATACATAGAAAAGAAAAATAGTAACACGTCTGTTCCACTATTCCACATTCAGTCAGCTACACAGAGAGGTGAGAAGGTGGGAAAAGAAGGGGAAATGTTCTCTTCTAGTCTTCTTCATGCTGGTGGCAGTTTCACAGTGGATTTAGGGGATGGTGACCATTACCTGACTAGCTAGTCAGAATTCTCTCTCAATACAAAATCAGTGCAGCAAATTCATCACTGGGCAAATTTCCTAGACTCATTTGTGGCCTCCTGAGTCCCAAATGGGATGAGAGTTTATCTTGTGGAGAAGTTAAATATAATGGCTATCCTGGGGCACAATTCAATACTACATAAAACAAAGATCAATAATAAGACACTCATTGTCATAGTAATGAAATTGAACTGAGTATTCTATCAGCTCAACTTTCTCAACCAGGGGAAGTTTGTAATACGGCTATAATTCTTTTTTATTTGTTTTGGTTTATTGTGTATTTTTAGAGTTTATTTGTACTAGTGTTTGTATCATCACAACATAAGCAAAGTTTTGAGTGGCAAAATATAATGTTAGAGATAGTTATTATGAAAGCTATGAGATTTAGGGCCTCTATTGTATTTAAAATTGACTAAATTTCTTAGCAAAACCAAAGTCTGTGTTCACTTCATTCTGTAAGAATCACAGGAGACTGTTAATAGCTTCATTCATGCTGTTCCCTTTATTTTTGTAATTCCTGGGTGAAACAAAAATAGCGAATCTTTCTATAGGTGTAGGACATATCAGAAACTTTCACAAACCTTATATTCATTAAAACATTTTAACCTTTCCAAGAATCCTGGAAAGAAAGTGCTGTTGTTTTTCTCACTTTACAAATAAAGGGACTGAGGCAATGAATGGTTAAGCTACTTGATTGGGTCACACCACTGAGAAGCAATAAAACAGGAACATCTAGCTTAGAGTCACCACTCCAAGGTGACAGTACCGAAAGCAACGTGAGCTTTGACCTAAAGGAGTCCATATTGTTTACATATTGGAAAAGGCCAGATATCATATATTCAGGAAAAAACCACAAACCACTTTGCAACTTAGATATTATACTTTCAGCTTTTAGGTACACACGCAGACACACACGCACATATGTGCACACACACATGCACACAATTTTTAATGAGTGAAGAGAAACTGGGATTTGAAGGCAGTGTCTGTGTCTCATGCAGTTTTGTGCATGCAGAATAGGCGTTAATAGGTACAATGGTGTCTCAGTTCATGAAATTTATTTGTTCTATGATTCTGGAAATGATGGCCACATTTGTGTTTGTGTAGGAAAGATGCTCCCAGTCATATTTGTCAATCTATGCAGAGTTTGCAAACAAAAACAAAATTTTACCAAACACTCCTGTTTGTGAACCAAATTGTTTGCCAACAGAAGATTTGGTGAATTGTGTTCATAAAGTCATTATGACTCCCCAGCGTCCTTTTGCCTTTTTCTCTGGGATCCCATGCTTTCTTTCCTCAATGCGGCCCTCAGCATTGCAGTTGATCAATTATGTATCACCTACTCACGATTGACTTGTGCCTCTATGATTAAAATTATCCCCATCTTCATTCAATATCAGTTGGATATTATCCTTAATGGAATCAGAAATTTAATATTTATTCTCTTCAAAAAAATTTTATGATTGTTGTTGTTTGCTTCAAAGAAGATTTTGTGTTTCTAGTGCTTGAATTTAAGGCATGGAAGAGGAATAACAAAGGGAGAAAGAGGTAGGAGAAATGATCTCTGTAGTTTCCAGCATCAGTCAGTAGGTGAGGTTTCTACCCTGCCTGTCTATCTATTTAAGTGGGGTCTGATGCTGATGCAGAGAGCTGGACCTGTGAAAGAGCCATGGAACCAATGCTCCCTTTTGACGACAATAAATCACTATCATATGTGAGTTGCCATTCTGTCTTGACTTTGTTTTTCTAAGATCTGGCCGTACAGCAGAGCACTGGTTGTGTTTCCCGAGCTGTGCAGTCTCCTGGTTCTCACAGACACTGTTCTCCCTGGAATAGGCCAAGCTTCCCTGTCCCTCGTCACCCTTTACACAGATGCTGCTGTGTAGACAGTGAGTCTCCATGTAGACCCATTCCTCCAGAAAGCACTCAGCATTTTTCTTCTGTACTTGTTCCACATGTTTGTCTACTAAATGCCCCTTGTTAGGAATGAGAATGCACCCCTACATCATAAGTTAGCATACAAAATGATCTCTATATAGACTTTGAACAGAGGTAAGGTGTAATTTTTACATTAATTTTTTCACATGTAATTTTTCTTACATTAGCTGATTTCAAAACTCAAAGTACTATCTACCTTATTATGTAGGAAAATTAAATTTTCTTTTACTAGTTCTACATTTAACAATATAAAGTGAACTTTTAAGGGAATCATTTTATCTTACTCTATGTAATTAAAGAGGAAGAGAGATACTCAAATTGACTAGAAAATTAACTAAAATCTATGGTCCACTTTGCCTTGGAGAAGCTACTAATAAAGATATTTCCATTGTTGAAGACAAAGTGAGAATGGAGAACAAAACATATATTTTGATGTTATTGTTTCAATTTCATCCTATTTAATGCTAAAGTATTTACTGTGCTTTATTATTATTGTAAGTATTAGAAATACAGAGCTGATTAAGGAGCTCTCAATAGAGATTAGACAAGTAAATAAAGGTGGTTCTGATTTAATATTTTTAAATATGAAATTTGAGCAAGCACAATTAACCTATAACAGAGGCTTACTTTTACTGTAATTTAAAACTCTTTATAAATTCCTTTTGTTTCTTGTCATGTTTACAAGACATGTTTATATGACAATAATGTTTACAGTTTTCCATGAGCTTGTCTACAGGTCCTGTGAATTGCAAATACTTAAAGTAAAAATGCTAGAAGGTGCTAAGATTGAATGTGAGAGTGAAGAGAGGATACAGGGCATCGGCAGAAAAGGCTGAATAGACAATCTTAGCTGTGATTCAGGCCTTTAATGAGATGCCTTCCTGCAGGAATAGCAAACCAGTGCAGAACACAGGTCCTCTCTCCCGCCATTAGGTGGATTACCAGTCATTGTCAAACTTCACAGTAAGGAAAGAAGAGACCAGTTTGGGAAAAAAGGTGCCAAGTCGGATAAAGAAAAATGAAGGAAGGAAAGAAAGGGTAGGAGAGAGGAATGGAATACAAGGGATGAGGAGGGAAGAAAGGGAGGAAAGAAAGAATGAACGAACTAACGAACGAATGAAAGGAGAGGAGAGGAGAGGAGGGCGTGTTTTATCGTGTGCACTCTTGTAATACATCCCTTTAGCCAATACTTCATGTTGAGCCCAAATCTGTTATCCCTCAGTCTCTCATATTACTATTACAATTCTCAAAATTCCCCAAAATTTATTCTGGTATTTTTTTTGTGGTTTGCATAATATGTTTTCCCCCTACACTTTGGTAAAAATAGGGAGGTTTAGCTGGTGCCTGTTTTTGCAGGTGGTTTGGCAAAAATCACGCACGATACCCTCCCCCGGGGGTTGTGCATGAGGTCATTCCCTCCTGCCTCCTGTATTCACTGAAGTCACTCAAGCAGCAGCTGTGGCCACTTGCAGAAGGTTCAGGAGCCACCTCTATTCCAGGTGCTACTCTGAGTTACAGTGCTGTTTTCTTTCAGCGTCCCACATACCTAGGGCTTGCCAAGTATAATATTCTCCCCTTCTTGTACAAAACCATTTTCAATGCTAGTATCTGAAAATGGCCTAACAACATTTAGAAATCATGATAACTTTGTTGAAGTGAACATATTTTTCTAGGAAGCCATGTTTACAAGGCTTCTTACACATAGATTTTCAGATGTTTGATTTTAGTAGTGTTTTTTGCTAGAAAAATAAGAGATGTCAAGTAGTCATAATATTCACAGAGATGTGTTGGAATAATCAAGATTCTGAGAGTTTTTGAAGAAATAAGTTATTTTATTGGAAAATATAGTTTACTGTTAAAATTAGAAGGAAATCAGAGTCCAGTGATTGAAATGACAACAAAAAACTTTAAACAATCTTGGACTCAAGAAAAAGTTTGCAACATTTTGATCAAACTGTGTTATGGTCCCAGTGTCCTTGGATTAGGAGAGGACTAAGGTCAAAAACTGAGATAGATTTTGACCTGTGAATGAAGGATAAGTGAACACACCTGGGAAATTACAGGACCAGAACAGCAGCAGCTGCACTCTTTAGTGTAAAGAAAGACAACCCATACGTGATATGGCCATCGCAATCTTTTGAACATTCCAGAAAGAATGAGCAGTGAAGTCATCTTAATATCATTACAGGAACCGGATTTTCAGAATCTGTGTTCATTTTCCACTATTACAGTGGCAAGACATAGTAACTGTGGCCAAGAAATGAGCATCACTTCACCAAAGAAAAGGAAGGGGAATCAAAGTCCACAGGAACTATATTAACACAATGGTTAACTTTTTAGATCAAAAGTTGAAGCTCTCAACTCTGTACAGCATAATATTTCATATAATTTTTGGTTTCCATTATTTTAAGAAACAAAAATAAACAATATATGAATTGAAAAGACAGAAAAATCATTTGTAATGTTTGGCCAGTTTGAACACAGTAAGTATTATTTCTTTCAGTTACTTTTTCACACTGCTTTTTGTCTCCTCTTCATTCTAGGATTCTTTTGATCATCCGTCCAAAGTTATGATACCCATACATAGCAGGAGTCATTTTCTTTTTTATGAATGATAAAAGAACAAAACCAGTGATGCAGAATTTCAAAACACCACAAAGGGAGTTTAACAGTGGTTAATATATTGTGTATTGTTAACTTTAGAGTATTTGCTCAGATTATAAGATTTAAGCATGAAAAAAATGATTAAACAGTAAAACAATGAACTGTTCTCTTTGATGAACTAACAGAAATTAGTAAAATAACACCCATACCAGTTCTTTTTTTGAGCAGTCCCTTTTCCTTTCACGTGCACAGTACTAATGTGCACTTTGGATCTTATTTACTCTCAGTTTTTTACACTAGGGAGACCATCTGATGTTTACACATAAACATAACAAAATGTTCTAATAGCATTTTTAATACTTTTGTAAGATTATATTAGTACTTACAATGTGTCAGGTTCTATAGCTGCTTTCTCATTGTCCTTAGGAAAACCTGCATTTCCTTCATGGGCTAACATCTACACATCAATCTGACTCTTTATTCCATCACATGAATCTCCCTTCTGTTTCTATAAATCTCTAAAATTCAGAATTTGTACTTTTCCCTACATCTCTTGAACGTGCATTCCCTCCACAACCCTGCAACCAAACTTTGCTCCTGAAATGACTGGGTCATTTTTCCTATTTTATAATCAAACTTGAATAACAGTTCTTCAACACAGACTTTTTTGGCCCCCTTTACTTAATTTCTGCTATTACTTTTAGCATTAACTGCTTTTTCCTCACTTTGGAACTGCCGTGCTTCTAAGTGGAAAGTATTTCTCTAACTCACCTTCTTCCAGGGGATTACGACTGTTCCTTCCTTTTCCTGGATAACAGATGCACTTGCAATGATCTTATTTTTCCCTCCTGTTTCATCTATTTGTCAAAAATAACAAAGTCTAAGATGCTTGAGGTCACGTAGCATGTTCCATCCAATTTTGCATCCCACTAACCCCAAGCGATTTCTGTGATACAGAATCGTTCAGTAAATATTTTGTAAATTAAATATGAATTGACTTGCAAGTACAGCATCAAAAAGGTCAAGTCTCAGAAACTAGTTCTGCAGAAAAATATATGGCTGATACATGAAGCACTAATAAAAGAACTGAAAGTTTCAATTAATTTCATTTTATATCATAGCGCTAAAATATAAAAAGAGCTATAATTCCCACAAAATTTCTCCATGCTTTCGTAATTCACAAGGATATATAATGGCAGATGAAACAATTATTTCTCAGAGCAAAGTACCTGCTGTTTATTATTCATGTTGCTTAGTAAATTGCATACAGCATAAAGAATCAATTTTTCCTCTTTAAAAAGGTTAACAAATTACTCCTCATCCAAAGTGACCACCGTAAGCAGCATGCTGATTATTACAGTTATTAAACACACAAATTCCTTACCACTTTTCATTCCGAGATATGTCAGATCAACTATTTTAAGAAATGGTCCTTGCATGTTTTGATATTTTTCCCATTTTTGGCATTTCATCATCATCCCGGTTAAGATATACATCATTTTTCTCTCACATTTCCATAATAGTGTCCTAAATCATTCTTCCTATCCCTATACGGCAACTCTTCAAATATTTCTCCATGTTGCCAGTATTTTTTACTTTCTTAACAGTTAAATGTAATCATATCATTCTCATCTAAAACTTGCCACACTCTTAGTCTCCCCAACTTTACCTTCAGAATAAAGAACATATTTCGGCACAGCAATTATCCCTGCCCTCTCTTGCTCCCAGCCACACTGACTTATTGCCTATGCTATTGGTACATTGATTGAGCATTTTCTCTCTCTCAAACATTGTGCTTGTGTTTCACATGCATCATCATATTACTTACTTCTAGGGAACACTGTTGATGTTTCAAACCGATCCCTTTTATTGATTCAAACACCAAGCTTAATTGCCATAAAGGGTTGTCTGACATCAAGTAGAGACGACCTTCTGTAGAAAGTCGCACTTGTTCACTTCCTCCCTTCATCTCCATAGTTGATGACTGACTGAGCTTTGGAAAGCCAGCTACCTTGCCTTAGATGTACAAGTTCCCTATGGGATAGGACCAAGAGCAAAGGTGGTCTTCAATTGAGAATATATGCTTGCGTAGCTTAATACTTTCTTGTCTTAAGCAGGCTTCACATTCTTCTTCTGAGATCTATCTTCATTTAAAGTCATCACTCAAGAATCTGTTTCTTAGTGTTTGCCTCTAGAAACACAATCTATGACGATTTTCAGCTGTATCTCACAGAGATAGTATTACCACTGATGTTTCACACATGAGGAAGTTGAAAATGAAAAAGAATGTTATTTCTTCTGCTGCTCTTTCATAAGAATAAATAAATTATTCCAAAAATTAGTTAATTGTGATAAGCAGTCAAAAAACAAATGGCTTCCCAGTTTAAGCAGGGGACTGCTCATGTGTGTGACATTATACCAGTAGAATATTTGTTGAAACTACACTTTAGATCACCACAAAATCTACTAAGATTTTATCTTTTAAAACTACTTATCGGTAAGCATTAAATTGATGTTTGGTTTGCAAATCTATAATTTCATTGCTAAAATCACAAATGGATAAATCTGCACATTTACGTATTTTCTCTCCTCTAGTTCTATACTGAATGATTTTGTAGGTAATCTGTTTGAACATCCACAATGCTCTATAAATGGAGCATTTTTGTTAGACAGAAGCTTTTGGTGGCATCACATAGAGTACAGGTGTCCCTTTCCCCTTTGATATCGCTGGGAAAGAATCTTTTGCACTTTGACAAATGAAAATGGTAGCCTTTCCCTTACTAACTTGAGTCTGAAGATGTCCCTGTGACTGTATTCTCTTCTTTAGAATTTTGGGAGTGATTCTCTTCTCTGACACAAAAAACGAAATGTCCAATATGAAATTACAACTCGTCGTCCCCTGATTTTCCATGAGAATATAATACATAGGTGCCACATCCATCTTATGAACACAAAGGCTGTCAATAGCACAGAAGGAAGGTTGAGAACAGGGCGGGGGAAGGTAAGGTACTTGAAGAAGATGTTAAGCATAAGAGCTGTCTGAACTGGGAGGTTCTTTCCTTCAGATTCCTTGTTATAGGAAACAAAAAAATAACGACACAACAACCTTGTTTGAGCCACTTTTAGTTGATTTCCTATGACTTGTAGCAGAAAGCATCCTAAGTGACATGATGAGAGAAGAGGCAGACTGAGAGAATTTTAGTAACTTGGCCTATTTTATAAAGATAATCACTGACAGTGTAAGTAGTTAGATTCAGGTCACCTCACATTTCTGTGTAGAGGATTCTTGTTCCATGGAATGCAATGTTTATGAAAGCTTTTATGTTTTTGTAGAATTTTTATTAGGTTTCTTTCAAATACTTTGTTGACCAAATGGATAAAGTCATCTATATTTGTCAGCAAAAAAAGAACCCTAAGGAAAGATTTTCAATGAAGTATTAGTTTGAGCTCTTCATTTATTTTTATTCAGTTCAAAGGATGAAGATAAAGCTTTGCTATTTGAAATGGTTGGATCTCGAAAATATGACATTTTCTGCCATCCACATTTTTCCTTCAGAAAACAAAAGGAAAATATTCTTTGAGTGAAGATATACACAAATAGATTCTCAGTTTTTCAGTTCATAGATGCTACTTTCGGTATTTATGGGATGTTACAGAAGCATGTTTAAATAATATGGAAAGCTTATTCCTCTATTTCATTAAATGTTGTATATAGAAAAGTGAAGACACAAATACACAGCATATATGATAATAAACTCTCAAGATTGTCTAAAGTAGGTAAATATGAACAGATTCAAATAAGAATTTGTATAAGATTGCCATGGAAACATTTATATTAAATAATATTTTCCATCACTTAGGTATTTTTATTTGAATGTATGAGTGCTGTTTAGTATTACTTTGCATTTTTCATTATTTTATTTGTAGACGGAAAGATGCTGACTAGTTATTTCTAAAAGACACTAATGGGACTTGATGATGATGCTATTATTACAGTTCTATGCCCTTCTAGTGTATCACAAAAAAAAATAGTGGTATACAAGAAAAGCTATAATACCCAAAAGGAAAGAATTTAGTAGGACATATTTGTTAACAAGGATGAAACTGAATAAGATTGAATGAAGTGTAAACAGTTGACTACTAGAGAAAAACTTCAATTATTTATCAATTGAGATATTCTGAAATATTCCAAGCTAGTTTTCTTTCAGAAAAATACTCTTTTTCTTCTAATTCTTTGCAATTTTAAACAGACTGCATGTGCCTTTTGTCATTGATTGTTGCAATTTTTCTTTGGGGTATACGGGTTAAAGATTATTCTCTAATTATTTCGCAGACTTGAAAACTTAGGCAAAGCATTTTCTCCTTATCACAGGCAATTACAGGAAGAATTTGGTCCAAATGCTAGAATTCAGATATGACTTTTTTTTTTTTACAAATGCCACCACGTTAGAATCTCCAAAGAATTGGGATTGAGAAGAAGATAATGTTCAATACTTTGTGTCAGTGCTTATCAATCAAAAAACATTTTTGAAAATTGCAATTTTTAATTTTTTATTGTTATAGAACACAGAAAGCCAAGAGTCACGTTGCTTTCCCTAAAATTAAATAACAAATACAACAGGAGATACAATTCACAAATTGGAGATACTTTATATATTAAAATGAAAGGTGTACACATATGAAAACTATCAAAATATGTGTTTAAGAATTATGCATTTTGCTCTAAGATTTGTTTTAATAAAAAGGTAAAAAATAAGTGTGCAAACATATTTACATATGCATATACATATATATTTACATCTAGCATGAATCAATGGATATATAAATAATTCTTCTGTATGAATAATTATGTTGAAGAGGTAATTTTTTAATAGTAACTTTGTTGTATAAGAGCAAAGAAGTTAGGTGTAGTGACACATGCCTGAAATCTTAGCTATTCCAGAGGCTCAGGCAGGAGGAATGTGTGTTTGAAATCAGCCTGTCAATTTAAGGAAACTGTCCGAAAGACAAAATGGATCCATGTGCAGTTTAATGGTACAATGGCTTGAGATATGCAAAAGTCTTTTGGTTTATTTCTTTGTAACTCAGACACAGACACAGACACACAGACACACACACACATATACACTTTAAAAAAACTAAATAAAAAACCATCACACTTATCTTTCTTTAAGAAAAAGATAGCAATAAAAATTATAGTACAAAATTTCAAAACAAGATTGTAGGAGAATAACAATTTCTAGTACATTTCATACTGTTATCTTCCAAGCGTGGCCTAGTTCAAGCAGATTCCACCAATCCGAGGGGAATAACCAGCTGAAGCCACTTCCTTATGGAGTTAGGGCTGTCCTGCCCAAATCCAACATGTCGTCCAGTCGGTTTCCCCTTTCCCGTAGGAGGGTCTTATTCTCATCACTCACCGTGTCCCCGAGAACTGCTGGACTGCCCGACCTCCGACTTCAGCGCGGCTGAGGTGGGAATTCATAGTGCCTCTAGGTGGGTCATGTGCAGTGCCGGTCCCGGTGAGCTGCACGCCGGGCTGTTCAGCTCTGGGCTCCGGCGGCTCAAGCCAGTCACTTTGGCGCAGATCGCTTGTTCAGGTCGGGCGGAATTCAGGTGTCTCGAGGCAGGTGCCATGCTCGCCGATCTTATCTTCACTAATAGTAGCCCCAGGACCTCTTATTCGAGCAGGTTTTTGCGCTTTAGTTTCTTTCTGTGTTGTGAGAGTCTATCTCTCTCTGTTTGGGTCTCTCCAGGGTGTTTTATTCTGGCATTTGAGCTGTCTCTCTCAGAGAGGGTCTCTCTCCTGCTACCTACCAGTCCGCCATCTTGTCT
>PVJX010026345.1:0-25947 GCA_004027295.1 Dolichotis patagonum | reverse complement strand
GATCAGGTAGCTTCTTAATGAGTCTTCTGTGCCTTGGGACCCTCCAGGGCCCATTGCAGTCTTCTCAAGTCCTTAAGCACACATTTTACCCCCTCGCCCTGACAACCGAAGCCTGCACACTCAGGTACCTTGACTTTCTCAACCCAAGGCTCCCTACACTCCATAGTCTATATTTTCTCTCAAAGTCCCAGGAGAAAGATGTGTGAGCATCAGTTGGAGTAAATGCATAGCTTAAGAAGTGCAAGGGCCGGAGCCTGTCAGGGAAGCCTTGCGTGAACCACAGAGAATGAGTAGCAGCTTTCCAAGGGCCCTGGGATCAGGGTGGGTTTCCTCTCTGTGCTCAGCCATTGGGGTTCCCCATCCCACCTTCTCTATCCTGCTCTGTTCAGTACTAGTCTGTATGGGGTTCCAAAAGACTGTGACTTCCTCCAGGGCAAAGAATATACCCTAAGAAATGGTGGAATCTTTCATAGAACCTGGATCAAGATGAAGCAACTGATAAATATTCCACATGAGAGCAAAACCCTGGAGAGCTGAAAGACCTGATATCAAATCCTGATTCTGCCACTTTCTAATGGGTATAACATTGGAAAAGATATCTTCCTGTCCTTCAGTTTTCTTATCATAAAAATGGGGCAAGAACAGTATAAATTGGGTATAGTGTTAAATCTGATCAAATATGGAGCAGACAATGTAAAATCTGCATGTGGTTTATGCTTGACCTGACTGACTCCACAGTAGATGTCAGATGATTGATCTACTTGTCACACAAATGTATGTTTTTATAAGCAGACTTAAGAGTGATGAGGAACCAATCTCCTTCTCCTCTTCCTCCTCTTCCTCCTCCTCCTCCTCCTCCTCCTCCTCCTCCTCTTCTTCTTCTTTTTCTTCTTCTTCTTCTTCTTCTTCTTCTTCTTCTTCTTCTTCTTCTTCTTCTTCTTCTTCTTCTTCTTCTTCTTCTTCTTCTTCTTCTTCTTCTTCCTTCTTCTTCTTTTGTGGTACTGGGGATTGAACCCAGGGCCTTGCCTCCTCCTCAGTGGAGAATCTCTACCATTGAGCTGGATCCTCAGTTTCCCTTTGCTTCTTGAATGGGTCAGGGTATATGTCATGTACTTCATAACAGTGACCAGAATCACACCTAAACAGTTATGGGATGGACAGCCCTTTGGATAATAAAATGTGAGAAATCTGTGCCTTATTTAATTTGAAATCATTACAACTGGAGTCAAATATCAGTGCCACTTAGAGTTGGCAAATAGAATCATCTTGTATTCAAACTCTAGTGCTAGTGATTGCCCAGAACCCTGGATTGTGATGAATTCTGAGCCACATCAAAGCTTAGTGAAAAAGACTGCTGTGACTAATCAGTAGCCATGTTGTAGACATTAGCTTGGTGTTCCAAAAGTCCCTATCAATTTTTATTCATTTTTTTCCTATTAGTATGCTAAATTCAATTCAGCAAACATACTTGATTCACTTTGTCACATTTTATGCAGCAAAAAGTGACACATGATTGATGCTCCTCATAGGCTCATGGTCTAATTGAGGAGAAACTGTTAAAAATTACCAGTGTAGTGTGATGGGGGACATGTTGCGAGATATCCAGGGTGCAAATGTAGGAATATTGACCTCTGCTTGGAGTTTAGGGACAGAGAGATTTCACAGGAGTGGCCCTTTCACTAAGCTTTGGCTACTGATTAGGAATTTACGAGAGAAAAAAGAAGGAACATTAGAAAAAGGGCACAGCATTTACAAAGACACAGAGTTCTGTGGCAACATAGAAAAAGGGATTTTTGTGAAGTACCGAAGCAAATGTTTTAAAAGAGAGGATGTCAACATTGAGCTTCTGTGGCCAATGACCACACTGGCCACAAAGGCTGAGAAAGATGGTGCCATGGCTTGAATTGTTTGTCTTTTACCCAATTCATGCTGAATTTCAGTTACCATTCTAACAGTATCAAGAGTGGAACCTTTAAGATTAGGAGCTAAGGATGTGGTCAGTGGTAGTGTTTCCCTTGCACATGTGAGGCTCCCAGTTCAATCACACACACACACACACACACACACACACACACGCAAAAAAGTAAAACGAAACAAAATACCAAATGATTAAGCCATGAAGGCTCAATTGTTTTGAATGGGTTAAAGCTGTTTTTCTGGGAACAGATTCATTATTGTAGAAATGATCTTCTTATGAAAGGATGAGTTTGGTCCCCCTTTACCTCTCTTTCCAACATGTGCTCTTGTGTTTCTGCCTTTTGCCATGAGATATACAGCAAAAAGGCCCTCACCAGATACTGTCTTCTGATCTTAGATTTCTCAGCCTCCAGGACAAAGACTTAGTTAATTTTTATTCATTATAAATGACTCAGTCTGTATTATTATTTTAGAAGCACAAAATGGATGAAGACAAAAAATTGGTACTATGCAAGTGGGGTTGTTGCTATAACAAACATTGGAAAATGTGGAAACATCCTTGGAAATGGACAATGCATTGAGGTGTGAAGAGTTTAGAGGATATGACTAGAAAAAGCCTGTAGTTCTATGAATGGAATAGTAAGGGCTCAGAAGAGGAGAACTGTGGAGAAATACTGCAACTTCTTGGACACAATTTCAGTGGTTTTGATCAGAACATGGGTAGAAACGTGGCACTCTGATGAGATCTTGGATGACAATGAGGACTGGAAAACTGGAATAAAGGTTATCTTTATTATAAGGTCTCCCCAAAATTGCTGAAATTGTGTCTTAGGGTTTTTTGGAAGGCAGAGTTTAATGGTGATAAACCAGCATATTTGGTGGAAGAAATTTGTACACAAACATTGAAGGAGTTGAAAGGCCTGCTTTAAACTCCTTAAAGTAAAATGAAAGAGGTGAGAAATGATTTAAAGAAAACTTTGTGGTCTGTAGAGAAGTATAACATAAAAATATAAAAATAAACCTTTCAGATGAGCCACGTAAAGAGTGAACAAGAGCTATTTAGGAGAGCAAACCAAGGACAAATGCATTCATGTGCACTGAATGATACTAGGAAACTTCCAGAAGAGGGGACATGCATGTGACATACATGATGAGGAAGGAGGCTTATGGGGAATAGAAAAGGAGCCCATTCTAGGTGGAATAACCTGTGTAAACACCTGAGAAATGAGACCAGCTCAGGAGCAGGGGAAACCAGTGCATCTCCTGTGGGATTTTTCAGTGCTCTGAAAGCACTGAAAAAGGAGAAAGTCTTTTTGGATCCAGCATATGACTTTCACATCCTTCCTCTAATGATCCCAGAGCAATTTCCTTAATAAACTTCCCAACCAAAGCCTCCCGAGACTGGCTTTTATGTCTGCATGAGCATTTTGATACTTCGAGCTCTTACTGGAATCACTCATTAAGCTCTGTTTACAGCATTCTACTGCTTCTCTATCCTGTTTCTCAAAAGCTTTCCAAACTCCTCCCATAAACCAGTTCCAGATGCTTTAAGCCACGTGGTCAGGTATAGTCACAACAACCCTATACCCAATGCCAATTTTCCGTTAATCACTTTCCTGTCACCAGACAAAATACTTGAAATTCACAAATTTAAAGTAGGAAAGATTTATTTTGACTCATAGTTTTTAGAGGACTCAGCCCATGATTTGTTGATTCCAAGGCAAAGATGGCATGGCAGAAGGGCAGGGTGGAGGATAGTTGCTTACCTCATGATGACCAGGAAGCAGAACAAAAGAGAAGGAGCCAGGGGCAAGAATATTCCCTTCCAGGTTATGCCCCCAGTGACCCACTACCAACAGGTCCCACTTCCTAACAGCATATTTAGCTACTGAAGTCATCAAGGAAGTATAGCACTGGTGAGTATAGCATCCTTATGATCCAACCACCTTCCAAACATATTGAGACTTTTGGGGGACATTTTAGGTGTAAACCATAACAGTATCCTTTTTGAACTCTTCTGCACTGTTGGTGGGAGTGTAGACTGGTGCAACCATTGTAGAGGTCAGTCTGGAGATTCCTCAAAATCTGGGAAGTCCCATTTGACCCAGCTATTGCGCTTCTAGGCATATTCCCAGAAGAACTGAAAACATCATACCACAGTGATATATGTGCACCCATGTTTATAGCAGCACAATTTGTAATAGCCAGATCTTGGAAACAACCTAAGTGTCCATCAACTGAGGAATAGATTTAAAAAGTGTGGTATTTTTATACAATGGAGTACTACTCAGCTATAAAGAATGATCACACTGAGATATTTATAAATAAATGAACACAACCTGAGACCATACTCATAAGCAAAATAAACCAAACTCACATGTGTAAATACCGTATAGTCTCCCTAGTATGATAGTTGGTAAGAGTATATAAGATTTTATAGTAATCATGATTCCCCATTTCATTGCTTTGAAGCCTTTCAATGTTTTCATTCATCAGTTGGAATGGTTTTAATCTGTTTTGTTTGACTTTATCATGCATGATGGTATGAACAGCGGTTTTGAAGAAAACAAAACATCATGGCAGCCATTGCTGATTTAATATCATCTTGCTTAGAAGTCCTACCATGCTTCTACTCTGCTATTACCATCAGTTCTATCATGTTGTGTCTTATTGGGATTTTAATATATGTGATAGTATAAACAAATTTTTTTATTGCAAATGAGATACTATAGTAGCCATTGATCATTCTCTGTTATTTGGTTCAATATGTCCTATAATTCTTTCATTCTTTTGAAGGTTTTATACTATTTTGATATGTTTGATATTATTGTATTTGAAACTATGCTCAACTATAGCAGAGAACTATAGCAGAGAAAGAGATATTTTGATAGCTACTGTTAATGTCCAGTTCTTATTGTAAAGTTCTGTGTTGCTTATGTTGTTTTGTTCTGATCTGCTTTGTTCTGCCCTCTTTTGCTTTATTCTCTTTCAAATAAATTTTAAAAACCAGTATCCTCTTCATATCACAGATAAGCCTCAAAACTCTCTGCTGGGGCTGGGGATATAGGTCAGTGGCATAATACCTGCCTGGCAAGTGCAAGATTTTAAGTTCAATTCCCAAGAAAAAAAAAGAAAAGAAAAGAAACCCCTCTTTACTGGCTACTTGAGAGTTATGTAGCATAATGTGAATTGGTAAGCTCTTAGACTTTGGAATTATGCTTCTCAGGTTCAAATCTCAGTGGTGTCTTTTTTTTTTTTTATTGGTACCGGGGATCAAACTCACGACCGCGCGCTTGCAAGGCAGGCGCTTATGCTGCTGAGACACCCCAGCCCGCAGTGGTGTCTTTTCTATAATCATAATATTTAGCAAATTATTTAATCTTCTTGTGTCTTAGTTTCTTTTCTTTATCTGTACAAAGGAAACAATGCTTACTTTCAGAGTTGTAAGAATAAAAATAGTAAGTCCATATAAAGAACTTAGTGACTGTCATATAGAAAGAACTCAATGAAGTTAGTTATTATTAATTAAGCATAATAAATATCACAAAACACATTTTAATGACATAAAAATTAAATTACAGAGAAGTTAGATGGGTTTTCCAAAGTCACAGAAGGTCAGTTGTGTATTTAATCCTTGAGCACAATTTTCTCTGAGCCTTTTTCTAATGTTTTCATTAATATATTGATATGAAAGTGACTTTCTCTTAGATATCTTCCTTTTCCTGGGAGACTTTGTTCACTCTAATACAGTCAGTGAAATTGTGGTGATGTGTATAAGAGACCAGAGGCACTACAGAGTTCATGGTCTATGGCCTATTGAGTGTCCTCACTCATTCCCACTAACTTGAGGAAAGCCTCCTTTACATCCTTGTTTCGGAGGCTGTAAATAATGGGATTAAGAAAAGCAGAGATGACATTGTAGAACAAGGCCAATTTTTTGTCATCCTCTGGGGAGGCTTCAGAGCCAGGCCTCATGTACATGACCATGCAAGGGATACAAAACATGGTGACAACAGTGATGTGTGAGGCACAGGTGGAGAAGGCCTTAACCCGCCCTTGGGTGGAGCGAATTCTTAAAATAGCCACAAAGATATGAATATATGAGGCCAGAATGAGGAATAATGGGATCAGAAGCAAGATGAAACCCAAAATAAAGTCCACTTGGTCATTGAGGGATGTGTCTGCGCAGGCCAGCTTTAATACAGCAGGAATTTCACAAAAGAAGTGGTTGATCTCACTGGGACCACAGTAGGGTAGACTCATCGCAAAGACTGTGTAGATGAGGGCACAGAGGAGACCACAAAGGGCAGAGCTGACTGCCAGGAGGATACATAAGGTTCGGCTCATCTGGACCCCATAGTGGAGGGGAGAGCATATGGCAACATATCTGTCATAGGCCATAGCTGCAAATATCCAGGTTTCAGTGATGCCCAGGGTCAGGAAAACGTACATCTGAACCACACACCCAATATAAGAGATGGTCTTATGCTTGCTCACTAGATGGACCAACATTTGGGGCACAGTAGTGGTGGCATAGCTGAGATCCAGTAGAGAGAGGACACTGAGGAAGAAGTACATGGGTGTGTGGAGACGCACCTCTACTCTGATCAGAGTAACAATAAGCCCATTGCCCAGAACTGTAAATAAGTAGAGGAAGAGGAAGAGGAAGAAAAGGATCCAATTAGTCCTGGGATTTCTGGAGAAGCCCAAGAGGATAAACTCAGTTACGAAGCTGTGATTTCTCCATCTCTGATTGTGCACATGTTTTTCCTTCTGAGGAAAGAAGATAAATTTCTGATTCCTCTGCAGTCTCCATGAGAGAATACTGTGTGAGATCCAAGGATGCAGGGGTTGAAGCCAAAATACTCATCTCCAACACCCAGGAAACATTCTATCCAATTGTCCTATCAGAGCCCTAGCTACTTAACAGGGATTCTAATGAATAAATGCTGCTTTGCCTACTTTGTCTAACTAACTAGCTTTGATAAAATTCCAAGGTTATAGCAAAGACAATTGAACAGAACAAAGTTTTCCTTTGAAGAACACACACACACAAAACACAAACACACACATAACACATATATCAGCCAAAGTAAAAAAGCTAAGGAAATACTAAACATTTTGCAGAAAACCAAAAGGTCTGTAATTTCAAAGTCATTATTTTTAATATAATCAAGAAATAATAGGTGCTGCAAAGGACAGTATAAATGTAAAATAGGCAGAAAATATCCATTTTGTTCTTTGCCTTCTTTCTTTATGATGCTTTGAAGACTCATGTGTCATAAATTTTCTGAAAAGGAAAATATTTTGGAAATCCTTTTTTTGGGGAACAGAAAATAATCTTTTCCTTTATTGCCACACCTACCTTCCCAGCCCTACCAGTAGTGGTTTCAACTGTAATGAAGAAACTTACAGGTAAAGAAGGCCACAGAAACTAAAACATTGAAATTCAGGAGCAAAATCTTTGCCCTGGCACTTCTTAAAATGCACGGCATGTATTTACCTGTGTCTGCAAGGCTTTCTTAAAAATGAATGAGGAATCTTCCAAAGCTATGTTACTCATAGGGAAGAGTTGAGTGGTGAGCAAGGCTAGATCTTCACTTTGAGCTGAATTTAATCCTCAATCCTGGATAAGAGAACAGATTCCTTACCAGTACTTTTTCTTTATATTTTTGTTACTACTTAAATAACTGATACAGAACACTATCACTTGGATATACCACCTTTTTCAGACACCAAAAGAGGAAATGGTTATAAAATGGTGCTTTATAAAATTTGTTAATAAATGTGATCCCGTTAGATTATCTCAGGAAACCACTAAGATCAGCATCACTACTTTTTTTTCATAAAGTCAGCCATCCAAAGTTGAAAACCATTATGTGATAGACTCAGGACTAAAACTCCTTGTCCCATGTGTTCCCATCATATTAAGTTAAAATTTTTCCTCTCATGCTATCAAATTTCACAAAGATTTTTTAGCAGGGCACCAAATACAAGATAGCACACCTTAAGTGACATTTTTTGAGGAAATTGATCTGTGCATTCACAATCTTAGTGGGAAGCAACTACATGTTTCATAGCATTAAAAATTGTTTTTTTTTTCCATAGAAAACCTCCAAACTTTGAATCAGGATTTCAATATCTGAGATATTATTCAGAAAGTGAAAGACTGATGCCTGTCAATTTAGATTAAAACTGGACTCTGACTCAAATGAATGAAAAGAATGATGTTAATGTTCATGTTAGAGACAGTACGTAATAGTATAGGAGTTGCAGACTCTGAATTTGCAGCCTCACTGAATTCAAACCTAGGCTTTAGGTGCTAACTATATGTGATAAACATGAAATACAGCTCCACCCTAGACCTCTTTGAATTTGTCCATCCAGTTGCTAACTTTATGTCCATCTCCATTAGGATACCTAGCAGGTAAATTATACCTTTTGTCTCGTTTAAAAATCAAGCTACCTATCTTCTGCTATAAATCTGCTCCTCTCACAGTTTCCCTTAGTCATGGCAATTTCATCCTTTGTGGTGGCTAAATTAAGAAAGAACCTCAAAGTCTTTCAAATGTTTTTCTTGCTCACTCCACATTCAACACACCAACAAATACTGTCAGTTTTCTTTCAAACATATAAACCTGAAACCTGTCAACATCTCTACCATTACCATTGATCCAAATCATTATCTTCTCACACCAGTAATATTGAAGTATTCCCTAGAAACTCCCATACTTTCCACTCTCTTACTCTGCAGTCTTTTCCTAGCATAGTTACTAGAGTGATTCTGTTCAAATGTAGGCCATATCATGTAAATTCTCCCATCAAAATTCTCCTACATCTTCTTGTGTCACTCAGAGAGGAAGCCAAAGTCCCAGTGAGGGCTCGTTATCTCCTATCTCTCCTCTCACTCTTACCTGCTTCAGCCACACAGACTTTTGATGTTCTTAACTCGAGGCATACTTCTATTTCAGAGATTTTTGGTTTTTTTTTTCTGTTTTGTTTTTTCCCCTGTTCTAAAATTTTATTTTAAAGAGAATAAAGCCAAACAAAATGAAACAGAATACAGTCAATCAAAACAAAACAATGAGAGAGATACAAGACTTCAAAACAAGGCAATAGAAAATCAACAATGGCCACCATAATGCTTCATATTATGTTCAAAATGGCTGCCCATACCATCAGACATAATAAAATCAAACAAAATGGAACAGAATGAACCAATCAAAACAAAACAATGAAGGTGATGCAGGACTTCCAAACAAGACAATAAGAAACCAACAATGGCTGCTACAATATCTGTTGTGCTTTTGAGACAGGGTCTTGCTATGTAGTTCAGGCTGGCACTCTACCTTGGCCTCCCAAGTGCTGGGATTATAGGTATAAGCCACCATACCTGGCTTTAGAGCTTTTTGGATTTTCTGTTCCCACTGTTGCAAATTCTCTTTCTCTGTATTTCTTTACAGCTGTCTTTTCTTCCTCCAAGTATTTGTTCAAATGTCATTTTCTGTAGTATACAGTATTCAAATTGTCAGTTGCCCTTACAAGAATGTATAAATTTTTATTTTCTTCATTCATTGCATATCACTAGATTATAGAAGAGTACCTGGCATGTAATAGACATATATGTTGAATAAATGAGCTGAATCTAGGCTGGGCCTTTAGGGTGCGGTGGCAGGGTTACTTATGATGGATCAATCCTTGGCATGGAACTTTGCTTCCTATGGAGCTAACCATGCTGCTGACCACCTTTTGTGGTTTTCTCTTGGATTTATATAGTTCTTAACAGATTTTGAAACTGAGACTGGTCCTAATTACTTACAAACAGATTCCACAGCCATTCCACAATTCTATAAAGTACATCTTAAAACCAAGGAAACTGATGTTTATCAGGGCTCAAGAGAGTCCAATCGCTGACAGAGTCTTATTTTCAATTCTTGGACCAGCAACTTAAAAGAAAATGAAAACCTAGAGCTTGCCTGTCGAGAGAAGAGAGCTTATCAATAAAGCACATGCTATGTTAGAAGGGTGAAAGGCACTGAGAACATTTACGTTAGAGACTTGAGAGGAACTTTTAAGATAGCATAAAATATTCCAAAGGCCACCATGAAGAAAAAATGGAAATGTGTACTGTATGTTCCTAGGCAGAAAAATTAGAAATAATTGGTGAAAGTTACAGAAGGAAATTTAAACCCACTTTACAAACAATTAAAATACATCTTGTGGTTCATACCTCCAAAAAACGGAAGAAACTACTGTTGTGAGGAGAGTAAAATACTGAACTGTTCACTTGCAGAAATGTTTGTGTATAAACTAGAAGGCAAGCTCACTGAGGAGTACTATCATTGCCATGATGTGAAGTCATACTGGACAACTTTAAAGTCTCTTTTGCCACAAATATCCAATGAGATTGAGATTCAGAGAGTCAATAATCTTAAGGGCAAATTTCTGAACTCATGACCTTGCACTTGCCAGGCAATATTTTTATTTCTTTTAAGAGGACAATCCAAGAATCAAACTAGGGAAATGTAAACTAGTTTAAAAGTTGTTAAGTATTGACAATTGACTACTGTATTTTAATGAAAGAACTCTATGAGATGCAAAGCATAGTGTGGACAAGAAACTATAGAATAATATTTTCACCAAAAAAGAGCTTCTTTTCTGATCTATCCCACACGCCCCTAGAATCACAAAAACAAACAAAAAACAAACAAACAAAAAACCAGAATTGGACATGCCATTTCCCTGCATGAAAGCCTTTCAAAGACTCTCATATGTCTGACGATAGCACCCAGTGCTTTTTAGAATCTGATTGCTACCTACCAGACAGTCTACCTTTTGTCCCATAATTCTTGTTAACCCTCATGTTTTCATATGGCTCACTAAATAGGAATGGTTTTGAATTATTTTTTTGCAGGGTTGAAAAATATTAGTCACTTATGTTTGTGGCTGCTTTACCTTCCAACAAAAATCAAAAAGTTGTGATAAATAGCATATGTGTTCTGCAAAACCTAAGATATTTACTGATTCCTTACAGAAAAGATTTTCTGATACAGCTCAAGACTAATCAACTCATCCACCATTCTTCAAATACTGTGGGTACTTTCACAAAGCTGTGGTCCATGAAGTATTGTGTATCTGAGGTCAAAGGAAATTTGGTTTACATCATCTGGCTCTCTCATTTACCAGCAGCACAAACCAGAGAAAGTCGTTGATTTACTAAACTTCTATATCATCATCTGAAAAACTGAGTGAATAACATATACCTTGAAGGCTTATGTAAAGATAAAAAGAGATTTTAGATGTACATAACACTGTTGCATTAAATATCAGTTATTATTACTGCTATTATTAAATTATTCTTCTATTTGAAATGGCATTGCCTATTTTCTCCGTGATAGAATTTTAATTGTAGAAGTCTTTTGTGATTCCTACCATATTTCTCTTTCCTCTGGTTTTCAGTGACACCTGAATGTACAGTAAAATCCTGACTTATAAACATTCGAGTTGTGAACTTTCACATGTGTACTGTATAAGATTTACAGGTGTACTGTGTAAGACTCCCTTCGTTGGATTATGAGTAAATATGAACTCATTTGTAAATCTAGGATTTATTGTATTTTATTATTGCCCATGTGCTGATACCGTAATCTGGAATTCCTTAAAGATAAAGAATTTTGTCTTTTACTCCCTTTTATCTCTAACTTTTAGTACAAGTATGGGCAAGACTTAATAAATATTAATTAGCAGCTCTATAAAGTTATGCCAATAGTGGGCTGGGGATTTAGCTCAGTGGCTTAAGTGCCTGCCTAGCAAGCATGAGGCCATGAGTTTGATCCTTGGTACCAAAAAAAATTGTTGTAAAGTTATGTCAATAGTATAAAAATGAAGGATGGACCCTCAGCCCATAGGAAGTTCATCACTTTCTCTTTCAAGACTACTTTGAACTCTTGCTCAAGGAGTCTTATCAATTACCAACTCCTACCACAACCAAAATCCTCTTCTTGGCAATTTGTTAACTAAAATGAATAAGGTTATGTGGAAAACAGGAGAAATGAAATCAAGAACACATAGGCAGCCTTTATCTTATCTCCTCAAATGAGCTTCCCTTCCTGTCTTAACTTGTGTCACTTGAGATTGTATTGAGCAGGTGGGGAATGGGACAGGGAGAGAATACATTTTTATTCTGCACTGACCATGCGCTGATTACTGCACACCAATAGGATAATGGTTAAGAATATGGGTATAGAATCAGACCTCATGACTAGTCATGACTCTGATGTTAATTAACAGAATGGCTTTTGAAAAGTTATCCAAAGTTTGAGTGTCTACATCCTTGTCTAGAAAACAGTGGTAACAGCACCTAACTTACACAGTGGTTCTAATGATTAACTGAAATATTATGTGTAAAATTGTTTAAAGCTGTGCCTGCAAGGTAGTGTTCAAAAAGAGTAATTATTACTGCTCTAGTATTTTATCTTTACAAGAAATCTTTTTTAAGTTTTATTTTTTATTGGTACATGTTGTAGTACATAATGATTACCTTAATTGTGGGAGTTAGTATATATGCACAACACATCTTGATTCACATACATGTCTGTAGTATGTGATGGTCACATTTGTCATAGAGACTTGATGTATGTGCACAGCACTTTATAATCCTTCATTTTAAATCTCATTTATCTCCCCTCCCGCCTCCCTCCCTGCATCTGCAAGAAGTGTTTTTTTAATTCTGAATTTTTAGCAAAAGATGAAATCAAGACTCAGAGATGCTCACCTGACATTGGGCAACTATTGAAAGACACAATCCTGATCCGTCTTTCTCTGAAGACCTTTCTTCACTGGACTATGCTCATCTGTGCTACCCTACAGGCAACACTGCCAGAGCTATGGCTGGCAATGAACCAATGGATGCGGCCTTCTCAACTGCCTGATCTTATCCTTCAAGTCTCTAATCTTATCCTTCAAGACTCTGGCTTATTATTCCACACTGATCCAAGGTCTAATCCACACCCTGCCCTCATAACCTTGTCCTGTATCTTCCTTAGCCAGATTCAGCGTCCATATACTGGTTTCAAGGTAGCCCCCTTTCAGCCACTCTCTAGAAGTTCCTGCTTTTCATGAGCTCCCTGGGAAATAGTGGGGTGTTTTATTAATGAGACTCATGAGTATTAGGACTCTAACTGTCTCCCAGGGTACATAGGATCCCAAGGTTACCTTAGGAAACTTCCAGTCCTGAGGGATTCCATTACTCAGGATAAGGTTCAGCAATGTGTGAGCAATCGTGGTAGAGAGAAAGGCTTCATTTGCTCCAGTGAAAACCTGTGTTTTTGGGGGAAATCTGTGTTTGGGGGGGAACTCCAGGAAGGGTTAGGGTAAGTGCAGCAAGGAGCCAATGAAGTTCAAAATTTTAGCAGCTCTCTTGACCTTATTTAAACACTTTCTAAGTCTTCCCATAGAAAAAGAAAGCTAGAACTGAAAATATTTTCCCAAGATCACATACTAGAGGTAGGGAAACTGAGACATGATGTCCAGAAATAACTGTAGAAAGGCATACAAGCAGAGGTAGGCCGGAGACAGGTAGTCTGATCCCATGATATTTTCCCATTTCTTCAGTTACTGATATACCTAATTGATGGCTGAAGTAGTTTCAAATCTGCATTTGTTTGTTCTGATTTCAGTGTTTTCCTCACTGAATGTGTTTTATGAATCACAGAAAAATCTTTTCTGATCTATGTCTCCATCAACTAAAGTACAAATTGAGCAAGTTGGATATTAGGTAGGAGTGGGGTTAACAACTGATAGGAATTCAGACTGAAGAAGTTATCAGGATTAGATCATGGAGGATCTTATAGGCCAGTCTGAAAAGACTACATTAGATACCATTCAGTGGCATCCAGGAATCACTGAAATTTATTATTTGAGAGAGTGACATGGTTTGCTGGCATGCTAAGCTGGCTCATGATGGTCAATTGTGCTCACCGCCCCCCATTCTGTGTTTGGTAACACCACATTGGTAGTTTCAAAATTGGCCATGGTGAGACTATTTCTACCAAAAAATTTGGAAAACTCTACAAATCAGGGATTTGAAATTTCCCCACAGAAAATTTTGTCAAGTACAGAACACCACTGGGTGGTCAGATGAGTGTTTTCAAAGGATTGATAACCAATTTCTGGTAACAAAATTAAAGGAAGGAAGGCCAATTGGAGGGTACTAGAATATTCTAAATGAGAGATTATTTGTCATTATTGTCCAGGGACAGTAAAGATGGAAAAGAGACAGTTTGAAAATAGTCATAGGGATTAAACGTGCAGCATTAGTTGTTTTGAGCTACTGGGTGGATGGTGGTGTCCTTTATTGACGTGGGAAGCCCGTTTGGGAGGGGCAAAGATCTGAAGTGAATGTGGATGAGTTTCCTTTAGGAAGACTGAGTCTGAGCTTCTGAGACATAAAGTTGAGTTGTCAGTCAAGAGATAAACACAAATGTGTGCTCACTGATTTTAACATTAGAAGAGGCTATGGTCTACTAAAATGAATCCCAATATTCCAGTGAAATTGGAATTTATCTTGCTTAATGGCAGAGGACTTTAGAATTTCCCTCTATTTTATCCCCTCTTCCCATCACACATTCTTTCTTTCTCTGATGTTAAACATCAATCTGGAAATCCCCATTCTGACTTCAGTTGCTCTGCAGTAATTGATAATTGTTAATTATATCTAGACATAATTGTTAATAGATTTACCCTTTCTGGAAATTCATCAATCACACCTTCTCTCCTTCATCAATCACACCTTCTCTCAAAGAAGAATCTTCAAGTTACCTTTTGGTTTAGAGTATTCTCTGTTAGGGAGACACTCAGCTGTGGGGTAGATACAGTAGGGGAAAACCTTTCCACAGCCAGAGATTAAGGTCCATATCTTCCTAGGAGCCAAGGAGAAAATAAACTTAGCAAGAGCCATTATATACATAGAGCTGAATACTAAAGAGAAGATAATTTAAAGAGTTTTGGAGTAGATCATTTCACATCATAAAAGAATGCTTTACACCACCTGAAAATAACTGTTGTAACTCTGCTTGTGAATCAATTTATATATTTAATGAAGTCACTCTTATATTTTGAAATTTGCTCTTGTAATGGGTTGGAGGAAATCTCAAATTGAAGCAGGTTGTGGGCAATGTCATTTATAGTTCAGCCTTCTCCAAAGTTAGTTTTTCAAAGATTTTCTTTTGTGTGCTACTCTTTTGGGTCCTGAGTTTCACTCAACTTATTTTAAATATTGTTAGATAGAATTTTCACATAGTACCACTCATAAGTCTTAAAGTACAGATGTAAAGATTTATATGCTTAGTGTGCAAAGTAAACATTGACAAAATTAAAGAGAAAACAGGGCAAATTCTTAATCATAGTGGCAATCATACTCCTTATATAGTAATTAATAGAACATTAGATAAAATGTCAGTAAGCTTATATTTAGAAGACCTTAATAACAATGCTGATTCCTTTGATATAGTTACTATACCTAACAATGACTATAATAATTGTATTGTGTCCTTGGTTACAACAAAACCACAATATAATTATAGTAGTTATTAAGACACTATTAAGGAGAACTCTTCTCCACCAGACATCATGACTTTTTACAAAAATGATAACTTAATGTAATTTAAGGTTCTAGAAAGAGAAGAGCAAGTTAAATCCAAAGCACATATGAGGAAGAAATTATAAAGATCAAAGCAGAATTAATACAATTGAGAGTAAAGAGAAAGCTCAATAATATACTGGCAAAAACCGAAGCAAATCATGAAAAAGATTACACATCATGACCAAGTAGCCCTCATCCCAAGGATACAGGGATGGTTGAAGATATGCAAATTAATAAATGTAATACACCACATTAACAGAATCAAGGACAACAACCACATGATCATCTGATTAGATGCAGAGAAAACATTTGACAAAGTTGAACACACATAGATGAAAAAAACCCTACAGAAAACTAGAATAGAAGGTCTTTATCTCAATCTGCTAAGAGCCATGTATGACAAACCAACAGCCAACATCATACTAAATGGACAAAAACTAAAAGCTTTCCCTCTAAAATCAGGAAGACAAGGATTCCCATTATCAACACTCTGGTTCAATATAATTCTGGAAATATTAACCAGAGCAACTAGACAAGAGAAAGAGATAAAAGGAATAAGACCAGGAGAGAAAGAAATTAAATTATCATTATTTTCAGATGACATGATACTCTACATAGAAGAGCCCCAAAACTCCACCAAAAGACCACTAGAGTTAATAACCAAATTTGGTAGCATATCAGGGTACAAAGTCAACTCTCAAAAGTGCATAAAATTCCTTCTCCTCCTTTCAACCTCTCTTCCCCTCCTTATGTACAAATCTTTATTTCCATTTTATGCTTCTCTCATTTTTTCTTTTCCCTTCTTTCCTTTTCCCTTTCCCCCTCCTGAGCTTCCCTTTCCTTGTAAGCGATTTCTTCCCATTTCAACATATCTTTTGTACCATTTGGTTCTTATTTACACTTTCAGTTTCTCAATCAGTGAGACAATATGACATATACACAAGTGTGTCTGTTGAGACCATAATTTTAAGTGAAATAAAATCAGACACATAAGTTTAAATATCATGTTGTTCCTCTTATGTGAAAACTCAACAATTGTTATGTCCTGGTTCCTTGTTATTTTTAAAAGATCTGTCCTTTCCTGTTTGCTAGCTGCAATTTTGTCTTCAAGGTCTGAAATTCTATCTTCACTTTCATTGCAATAGCTTGTTTCTGGAAGGAGTGGGAGGGTGGGTGACAGGGCTCCCTCCAGGATGGGGCCAGGGCATCGTGTCAAGTCAGGAATTAAGACATTTAATGGAACAGCACTTGACAGACCAGATGCTGTTGCAGCCCCACTTCATGGGTAGGGAGAGGGTGTCACAAACCATCTGAGTGGTTGGGCTGGGGATTTAGCTCAGTGGCATACATACATAAACTCAAGGGAAAACTGGATATATATATATATATATATATATATATATATATATATATATATTTCAGACCTGCAAAACTGTCCTTCAAAATGGATGGAAAAATAAGATACTTCCACAACAAAGAGCAGATGAAAAACTTTGTGACCACCAAAACAACTCTACAAAGAATACTGAAAGACATTCTAGACAGACATAGGAATAAAGCACTAAGCAAAGCAAACAATTAAATAGAGTGGAAAGGTAAAGAAGCAATAACAGAAAGATAACATGTCAAAAATAAATCAATATATATCAGTTATAACCATTAAAGTAAATGGCCTCAATTCACCAATAAAAAGAAACAGATTGGCAGAATGGATCAAAAAACAACATCCAACCATATGCTATATACAGGAAACCCATCTAACCCAAAAGAAACTCATAGACTGAAAGTCAAAGGATGGAATACAATACTACATGCAACAGTATCTCACCCCCAAAAGCACAGGTAGCTATTCTGTTGGCAGAATATGTGAAATTCAATCCAAGAGTGATCTGAAGAGACAAAGAAGACCGCTACATACTAGTTAGGTGCAAACCTGAAGAGGAAGAGAGAACAATCCTAAATATCTATGCACCAAATTTGGGAGCACCCAGCTATACAAAACAAATATTAACAGAAATGAAAAATCAAATAAGCAATAACACAATTATAACAGGAGACTTTAACATGCCATTGACACAAAGGGACAGATCAACTAGACAGAAAATCAGCAAAGAAATAACAGAACTGAATCACTTCTGTGAAGAAATGGACTTAGTAGATATATACAGAGTGTTCCACCTAACAACATCTGAATGCATGTTCTCAGCAGCACACGGAATGTTCTCTAAAATAGACCATGTGCTAACCCACAGAACATGCTTAAGTAAATGCAAAAGAATTGAAATTATCCCATGCATGTTATCAGATCATAGAGCCATGAAACTAGAAATTAATGACAAAAGAAACTGCAAAACCCCCACAAACACATGGAAATTGAATAATACACTCCTGAGCAATCAGTGGGTCACAGAGGAAATTAAGCAGTATTTGCAGGCAAATGAAAATACAAATACATCTTACTGGGACTTGTGGGATGCAATGAAAGCAGTCCTCAGAAGAAAATTTATTGCAGTGAACTCCCACATCAGGAAAACAGAATGAAAACAAGTAAACAACCTGGTGCTACACCTCAAACATCTAGAAAAAGAAAGCAAGTCAAGCCCAAGAGAGGAAATTATAAAGATCAGAGCAGAAATCAATGCAATAGAGACTAAGAAAACAATACAAAGAATCAGTGGATCAAAAAGTTGGTTCTTTGAAAGAATAAATAAAATTGTCAGGCCTCTAGCCAACTTTATTAAGAAAAGGAAAGAAAAAACTCAAATTCATGCAGTGAGGAATGAAAAGGGTGAAATCACTATAGACCCTGTGGAAATACAGAAGATCATCAATACCTATTTTGAAAACCTCTACTCTCATAGGCTTGATAACACAGAAGAAATGGACAGATTTCTAGAAACATATGAATTATCAAAGCTGGGTTAGGAATATGCAAAACTGCTGAATAACACAATTTCAATTAATGAAATTGAAAATGTAATTAAATCCCTACCAACAAATAAAAACCCAGGTCCAGATGGATTCACTGTGGAATTCTACAAGAAATTCAAAGATTTAATGCCAACACTCCTCAAACTCTTCAATGAAATTGAAAGGGAAACAATTCTCCCTAACTCATTCCTGGAAGCAAACATTACTCTAATACCAAAACCTGAGAAAGACCCAACCATAAAAGATAACTACAGGCCAATCTCCCTGATGAACATAGATGCAAAAATTCTCAATAAAATTTTGGCAAACAGAATGCAGCAAATCATCAAGAAGATTATACATCATGACCAAGCGGGATTCATCCCACGAATGCAGGGATGGTTCAACATATGCAAATCAATAAATGTAATCCATCATATCAATAGAGCCAAAAATAAGAACCACATGATCATTTCTATAGATGCAGAAAAAGCTTTTCATAAGGTCCAACACTTATTCATGATAAAAAAAACCTTACAGGAAATGGGAATAGGTGGTCTTTGACTCAATATGATAAAAGCCATCTATGACAAGCCAACGGCCAGTATCATATTAAACAGCCCAAAACTGAAAGCCTTTACCCTAAAATCAGATCTAGAGAAATCACTCCTAAAATTCATCTGGAACCAGAAGAGACCCAGAATAGCAAAGTCAATTCTAAGCAACAAAGGCAAGGCAGGAGACATCACAATCCCTGACTTGAAGTTATACTACAAAGCTACTGTAATTAAATCAGCATGGTACAGGAATAAAAACAGATCTGAGGATCAATGGAATAGATTAGAAGATACAACTACAACTACAAACACACTCAGCCACCTTATCTTTGATAAAGGGGCTAAACACATCCACTGGAAGAAAGATAGTTTCTTCAATAAATGGTGCTGGAAAAATTTGCTCCTCACATGCCAAAAACTAAAACTAGACCCATGCCTATCACCATGCACTAAACTAAAGTCTAAATGGATCAAAGATCTAAGTATTAAATCAGAAACACTAAACTTGTTGGAAGACAAAGTAAGTAGAAATCTTAAAGACAGAGGGATAGGTAGACTACCAACAACAAATGTTGGAGAGGTTGTAGGGAAAAAGGAACTCTTCTGCACTGTTACTGGGAGTGCAGCCACTATGGAGGTCAGTCTGGACATTTCTCAAAAAGCTGGTATTGGAGGTCCCATTCGACCCAGCTATCCCAGTTCTGAGTATATTCCCAGAAGAACTGAAGACATCATACCACAGTGATATATGTGCACTTATGTTTATAGCATCACAATTTGTAATAGCCAGATCTTGGAATCAATCTAAGTGCCCCTCATACAATGGAGTATTACTCTGCTATAAAGAATGATCACCTTGAGATATTTATAAATAAGTGGATGCAACTCGAGATCATACTCATAAGTGAAATAAATCAAACTCACATGTGTAAATACTATATAGTCTACCTAGTATAAAAAATGATAACAGTACATAAGATACAAAAAACTCAATTACAATGAAAGGATAAGAATCTTCTTAAAGGGGAAAAATAATATCTCAGGGAAAATGAGGAAAAAGAAAAAGGAAGGGAAAAGAAAAATGTCTAAAATTATAAAAACACACAGGATAGTTAAGATGATTGCACTACAAACTCTGTAAGTTCTTGGAACAAAATAGTTAATGTTCATAGGATTGGAACAATTGTGCATATTATTGTATAGTGATCTGAGGAACTCTTGAAGATCATTATGTAAAATAACAACCCTCGTTATGCATATACCACTTTGTTTAGAAGGCCTATATTGTCAGTGTTCTGGGCTCTTTGCTATTGTTGTTTATATGTCTTTTTCATTTCTTGTTTTTCCAGGAATTTGCTTTGTTTTGTCTTGGTTTGTTTTGTCTTTCCCTCTAATACAGAAAGGATAGGTATCAGGTAGAGACTCATGCATGCATAGAACTTCTAAAAAGTTTATGAGAATCGATAATACAATGCACGATGAAATGAACAGCTACTTTGAAGAAAAAGAGACACTAAGGCACCCAGTGCTGATTCCGTAGCATCAAGATGTGAAATCCAGAAACACTATTATTCTTTGTTCAGAGTGGTTTTAGTCTGTTTTGTTTTGTTTAATTTTAACATACATGAAGGTATGAACAGCTATTTTGAAGAGAACTAGAGGCATTATGGCAACCATTGTTGACTTCCTTATTTTCTGGTCTTGAAGATCTAACATGCCTTCATCATCCTGTTCTGATCAGTTCTATACTATTTTGTTTTGTATGAATTCACTGTATGTGAAGATATGGACAACTATTTGGAAGAAAACAAGAGGCAATATGATAGATAGTGAAGATCTCCAGTTGTCTTGCTTTGAAATCTGTGTCTCTTACATTGTGATCTTATGATCTGTTTTCTTCTGTTTAATTTTACCCTCTTTAAAAATAAAAAAAATTTTTAAAAATTAAAAAAAACTACAATCACAGTTACCATTTGATCCAGCTATGCCACTCCTTGTTTAAGACCCCAAATCAGTAGAAGTATACCTGTATGTTTGTTGCAGCACAATTCACAATAACCAGGATATGGAAGCAGCCCAAGTGCCCATCAACTGGTGAATAGATAAAGAAAATGCGGTATGTAGGCACAATGAATTTATTATTCAGCAATAAGGTAGAACAAAATTCTATCATTTACTAGAAAATGGATGGATTTGGAGACCATCATGTTGTGAAATAAGATATACTCAGTCAGAGAGAGGATTATCACAAGTTCTTCCTTGTATGTGGAATTCAAAAAAGGTGGCAAGAACATGGGTGGGAGACAATTATTAGATGACAGAAAGGAAATAAGAGGGATGCAGATGTGGTGTAAGGGTGGATAATATGGATAATATAATATGGGGGGCAGATACGATCAAATATAAACTATGTATACTATATAAATTATGTACATTTTCCAAAAAGTAAAACTAGGAGGAAGGGCAGGGCAAGGGAGTAATGGGGGTGAAAATGATAAAGTGTGTTATTTGTGTGTACAAAATATCTTATTGTCTCCCTAGTGTGAAAAAACTGAAAAAGTAAATAAGATCCAAAGTATACAATAGATATTGTGAAAATAAAAGGGGAAGAAACAGCTCAAAAGGAAAGAACAACTGGGATAGAGGAAAGGAGAAAACACTATCTATGTATCTATATACACACACAAACGATAGATAACTAAACTACTAATCTCAGTTAGTTCATCAAAAAGAGTGGTTTGTACTTTTATTGTCTGATCATTTTTATGCCTATATCTTGTAATCTGAGCAACTACTTTGAAGATAATGATACACAGTATATTAACCATTGTTAATCTCCTATTATATTGTTTTGAAATTCTGTATCATTGTTTTTATTATTTTTTATTTAAAAAATTGTCAAAATAAAACAAGAAGTGAATTAAAACTAGCATTTATCAAAAGGTTACTGAATTCCAGCCTCCATACTAAGCCCTTTTCCAATATTATCTCATTTGGTCATCACAACTTTTCTGTGAGACAAGTTATAAACCTCAGAGTAGTGAAGTGACTTTGGAAAATTCACATCCCTAGTAACTGGTAAAACCAAGTTTTTCATCCTGGTCTATCTGGCACTAAAATCTAGGCACTTAACCCTATCGTCACCATCATCTCTGTCTCAGATAATATCATCACACACACTGCAGAAGTCTGAGCAACTTATTCTTCTCCGCCTTGGGCTATGTAGGAAGTTATCTTTACAGAGTCCAGCCTTTTCTACGCATGGAAGAGATATTGGGGAGTTGATGACTGCAAATCCTGCTTTGTTTAATCCCCCAGGTCGGTCTTTAGCTTTAAAGCCTCACCCTGGAGCCCTGCTCCAGCCAGTCAATTTGAGGAAAGCTTGTTTCACATCCTTGTTCCTTAGACTGTAGATGACAGGGTTGAGGAAGGTGGTGGCAATGTTATAGAAAAGGGCCATTTTCTTGCCACTGTTTGATAAGGAGCCAGAGCCAGGGCTCATGTACATGATGATGCACGGAATGGCAAACATGGTGACCACAGTGATGTGAGAGGCACACGTGGAGAAGGCCTTGATCCGACCCTGGGCTGAACGGATCTTCACAATGGTAGCAAAGATGTTGCCACAGATGATGACAATCAGGGAGAGAGGCACCACAATGACATTGAAGCCTGTGATGAAGTCCACTAAGTCATTGAGAGATGTGTCTGCACAGGCAAGCTTCAGAACAGCAGGAACCTCACAGAAGTAGTGGTCAATTTCATTAGGACCACAATAGGGCAAGTGCATAGCAAAGAAGGTGTAGCACAGGCCACCAACCACACCATAAGCTGCACAGATACCTACCATGAGGAGGCACATCCCACGGCTTATGATAACCTTGTACCTGAGAGGATGGCAGATGGCCACATACCTGTCCACGGACATGATGGAGAAAAGCCAGGACTCAGTGACCCCAAAGAGGAGGAAGATGTACATCTGGGCCACACATCTAGCAAAAGAGATGGCCCTCCTCTTGCTGAGAATATGCACAAGCATCTGGGGCACGGTGGTGGTGGTGTAGCACACATCCAGCATGGAGACGATGCTGATGAAGAAGTACATAGGTGTGTGGAGGCGAGTGTCTTGGCAAATGAGTGTGATAAGGAGGCTGTTGCTCACAAGGATCAGCATGTAAAAGACTAAAAAGAATGTGAAGAGCAGGGGCTTGGTCTTGGGGTCGGAGCTGAAGCCCAATAGAATGAACTCTGTCATGGTGGACTGGTTAAACTCCATTGTAATCTGCCTGTTGAAAGTTTTTAGGATATATGATTTATTGTCAAAGTTGCATAAAGAATTTTCAGACTCTGTTTCATTTACATTATTTAACAGTGTCGGGGAGGTTTAGATCAGGAGACAGAGGCCCCAACATACAATTCCCAATTGTAGTTTGAGATCTGGTTCAACATTTGATTGAAGGTCATAGTGATGAAAGTGGTGAGGGCCAGGCCAAGCTTGGTGTGGTGACACTCACATGGCTTCAGTTTGTCTCTGATATTTATCCTGCTTTCTGTTTTCTCTTGGGGCTGCAGAAATTGCTAGTCCTTGAATGAATAATGATTAGGATTAGGGAACCATTCTCTTTATGAATTGGGTTGAAGTTTTTAACACTGCCAGGATTAGGGTTAAGATATGTCACGGGGCATTAAAGTCAATGCTATATACAATAAAGACCAAAGTTAATATTTAAGATTTAATTTTCCCTGGTGACTGATTTCATGGTGCTATCTTTCATTCAACAATTTTTTTTGGTACCGGGGATCAAACTTACGACTGCGCACTTGCAAGGCAGATGCTTATGCTGCTGAGCTAAATCCCCAGCCCCCATTCAACAATTTTTATGAGCGTGAGCACTGTGATATTGTGCCAGTGTGAGGGTTGTTATTCTAGATATTGGGGCAGGATATTTTATAGTCAAGATCTTGGATAAATTTAGTGTAATTCTAAAAACAATTTTTAGCTCTGTGGTGCAAGTGCCTGCTTGGCAAGTGCGAGGTCATGAGTTAGATCCCTAGTACCAAAAAAAAAAAAAAAAAAAAAAAAAAAGAATTACCAAAATAAAAATATTTATCACATTGCATACACATAGAGAGGATATACTCTTCATAATATAGCACAACATGTACAATCAATTTTTTGGTTGTACATTCTTAATGAAGAACAAAGACTCTCTCACTGTCAATATGGTGCCAATAAGTTGAATATATAGAGAACAAATGTATAGAGATTTAAAATTTTTCCCTATTCTTGGGCTTACCTTTTAATATTCATTATGTCTCTGGTTTTATGACTCAAACATGTTAGATTTTGAAACTAACATTCAAAATACTAGGTTTTGTGGGAAACTATGCAGAAGTAAATCTGTAAAAAGTAGAGTTTAGTGGAAAGGGCACTTTATTAGGAAGGGTAAATGGTGCAGGGCTGAGTACACTGTCTTAGCTGACTTCCTTATCTGTTTCTGACAGTTTCCCAGTTTGGTACTCTGGATTCATATCTTTCAACTTCTTCATGAATTGCCACAGATCCATCTAAAAATGCATCCCCGGAAACTACTTTGTCTTTATAAAGAATATTTTGCACACACAGTTGACATCATGCTTCATACTAAGTCTATGCAGCATGCACAGGGTCTGCAGGCCAATTATAACCCACAGACATGCTTCGTTCAAATTTCCTAGTATAAGAACATTTAACTCCCAGTATTGTAAACAATTTAGGTTATCCATGTACTAGTAGACTTTCAAGGTCACAAATTAGATTTGTCCATAAGGGTCTATGTTTATAGCACTGGCAATAATCAGGAGGTATGTGATTTTTCTTTTGAAGGAAATGTGAGTTCCTGTTCCAGGAAATATTCCTGTTCCTTCATTATTATTTTTCATAGATTAGTTTTATGCATTACCTATGTGACCCCTCTGGCATTGTGGTCTCTATTCTAGAGGTGTAGTAAAGTTATGTGAAGCTCTATTCACTGTTCTGTGTAATCCAGGATATTTTCTCCAGGGGAATATGGATGGATATCAGAGAGGAAAGTCAAAGACAAACCTGGAGAGGGACCTGGGAAGAACAGAGCAGAAAGCTCCTCTGGCTCCCTAGGCTGTGCTCTGCTAGGCTGTCCTTGGGAATAAGCTTATATGGGTTAATATAAAAGCATTTCTTTGTTAAAGTAAGAATGTTTTGGATAAGAGATTACCGGGAGGAAACAGACCAAGGACAGTAGCCTAGTTAACTCCTGACATACAGAAGAGTTCCCGCAGGACACGGACTGGTGACTCAGGTTAGAGTGACCCAACCCAGGATGAGACGAGAGCAGTTTAGCGAGAGGAAGACTGTCGTTACTATGAGAAAAGAGAGATGATCTTAGATTCTGGATTCCTAGGGCATAGGGAACCTCTCAGGATGGAAACTAAGGAGAAACAGAACTCAAGCTCAGTGCATTGTTGCCCTGAGCAGTGGGGAGGCAAGGAAAGCTCTGGATGACCAAGGCTCCAGGAACAGCTTTGCTGTTCTTACTGTGTAACCTGTGTAACCGCTTTAGCTCTCTGAGCCTTAGCAGGCTTCCTTTGTTCTGGGAGGGATGTCACAAAGTGGTTGAGAGGTTGGGGATGAAAAAAGAGTCCTGGGTCTATGCCTGTGAACAAAGCAGGTGGTGAATAAGCCCAAAGAAACACATAAGGGACAGCTGGTGTCTCTGCTGAGTGAGCCTGGGAAGTGGGAACATAAACCACAGAGACTTGTTTGCCTCCTAAACCACACAGAGAGCCCAGAAAGTGCACCAGCTGAGGAGGGGAGAAACCAGACAGGTGCAGCTAGTCAGGGAAAGGCCCAGGGCTGCTCTCAGCTCCCCACATGTACAGGCTCCCTCATCAGAAGCCCAGATC
>PVJX010026344.1:0-25965 GCA_004027295.1 Dolichotis patagonum | reverse complement strand
TCCATGTTGCTGAGGATGGCTGTGGTACTTTTCCGGGGAGCCCTGGTCCTTATTTTGAGCGTTGCTTCTTGGCTCCAGTGCACAACCCTGAACCTACTAGCACAGATCCTTCATCCCACTGGCATAGACTTTCTAGATTCCACCACTGACTTTCCCAGCGCAGATCTGTAAAATAGACTGGCATGAGTCAGTGTTGTGGGCTCTAAGCCTCCGGGTGGACTCATGCAAGGCACTGTCATGGACTGTAGGTCTTCAGTTGGACTCATGCAGGACATTGCTGTGGGATCCAGGGTCTTGGTTGAATATTCTACATCTGTAATATTGTGGACAGATTTCCTGCACTTTCTTAAAATAATGTTATAAATTCTATGTCCTGTATGTAATTGTTCTTGTAACCTGTGACTACAATAGCTTCCTTCGAAATAAATTTCTTGTAGAAATGTGAACTAGCTATTGTGCTGCTGTGTGTTGTGTGTGGCACTAGCTGCTTTATTTCTGAAGCAAAAGAGTCTCAGCTTTTGTCACTCTGGAGCCCCCTTTATCTGGATGAAGCAGCCCTGCCAAATGGGTTTTGTCCTCTTCTCATCTTGGAGCAGTTTGACCTTTATCTATCCTGGGTCAGTACCATTCCTACCCTGAGCTTTTAATAAGAGTGCCTGTCCGCTGAGCATGAAAGTACATACCTCTAATTCAAGCACTGTGTGAGGCTGAGGCAGGCGGATTGCATGTGTGAACTTAGCTTGGGCTTCTAAGGAAAATAGCATTACCTTCTCAAAAAATTTTAAAAGGATGTGAATTCTGTTGAGTACAAAGCCTCCTGTTTAAATTCCCATGGACCACAAGAGGCAAAAAATTATATATATATATATATATATATAGAGAGAGAGAGAGAGAGAGAGAGAGAGACAGAAGGGAAGGAAGGAGGGACAGAAGGGCATGAGCATGCCTTATGGTGATGGCTGTGGTCTGGATGTGGCTTTGTGTCCTTCCTCATGTCTGTGCTGAAGTTTGTCCTCGCTATGGAGGATGAGAAAGAAGAAACCTAATCCTCCTGTTGTTTAGAGGAGAAACTTTTAGGGGCTTTATAGTGGGGTGAGTCATCAGAGCAGGGCCCATTTGTGAACCCTGGTGGCTTCAGGGGAAAAGGGCCAGGCATGGAGCAGACTCACAGGTGCTCTGCCCTCTCTCCCCTGCCACAAGGAAGCAGATGCAACCCTGCTCTGGGACCAGAACCATGAGTAAGAAAAAAGTGCAGTAAGGAGCAGGAGGAGCCAGGACAAGGCAGGCCTGGGCAGCACCAGTACTGAAGCCGGGAGATGTCCTGTGCTGTCCACCTGCCCTCCACGGCCTGTGCCCAGGAGCTCAGTGTCATGGTGCAGTCAGCCTGGCTTCCATAGAGGGCTTTGGGACAGAGTTTGGGGCAGGAGGCAGCTTCTGCCTGAAGAAGGATCTGCAGGGACAGTGTTTGGAAATGTGGAATGAGCCCCAACCTGGGCACTGCCCGGTGAGACCCTGAGTCCTTCAGTGCCTGGCCCAGGAGTCCCGCATAGTCTGCAGTGACTAAAGATGGTGACATCACCCAACAAGTCGAAGCTTATGTGCTTCTGTTGTTGCACTGGGTAGTCTGGGGCCAGTGGTGAGCAATCATACCCTCCCTGGACCGGTCTCTTGCTCCAACATGGAGAGAGGAAGAGGAGTGAGGGAAGGCCAGTGTCAAGCAAAGGCACTTTTATTGTGACTATTTCAGGAAGCAGAAAGAAGCCACTCTGAAGAAGGAGTAGGGTACTCAGAGGTGCAAGAATGCCAAATGTGGGACAGGAGTCCAGCTTCATGGGGTAGGATCCTGTCTCCACCCTCCTTAGTGCAGACACTCGATTGATTGATTGACTGAGTGATTGATTTTTGGGTTTGTGGCTGGGGGTTCAGTCTTGTGTGCTACAAGGGAATTTTTCAGAGTAGTTGGTTTTGCAGAGGTTACCTGCAGAAGGAAAATTTCAGGGTGGGGTGAGCAGTAGTTTACACGGACACAAGTGTGCCTGGCTTTCAGCTTTAAACCGCAAAGTGGTTTGGAAATTGTTTGGTGCTCTTTATCACACAGAGCCTGCAGTTTGCACCCTCTGAAACAGGGCTTGAGTCTTTTACCCTCCAGAGGGGTCTCTTGTCACTCTAAACTATGTAGAGATATTTTAAAATCCATGGATATTGGAACAGTCTGATCTTTTAAAAACGAACACTGCAACTCTAAATCTCCCCCAACAGTAAACGCCCTCGTCCAGCCTCACACTGAGGTGAGCCACGGTGTCTCTGCCTGCTGCCTTGTTGCCTTGCTTTAACACTGAGTGAGCCTTGGTGCTGTGTGCGGTGTATTTTCTCATATAACTACAATACATTTCAGGAGGGTCTCATTTTCTCAGCCTGTGTACATTAGAGAATCACTACATTGGAATCTTATATTGCTAGCTGTGGGATTTAATGATAGTGATTTTTAAAAAATGTTTTTAAAGGAATACCTTGATAATGTGCAGTAGATTCCCAGCTGTGGCAAAACTAGTTACTCCTGGTGGAGGTGCAGGCTGAGGGGCTCTGGCTGGTTCTCCAGCTGAGCAGACTTCTAGCAGTCATCAGAAGGGATCCAGTTCCACTGTTTGCTTATGGTGACCAGGAAAGCTAAGAAGGACTAGAAAATGCAAAGCCATCAGCATGAAGCAAATCATTGCTGGGATGTCTCTTATTTGAATATGTCTGAACTAAATTGAGAAAGCAGTGGTGTAAAACAATGCACACCGCCTTGCTGGTCCATCATGATTAGAATCTTCCTTCTCAGAGGAGTCCTGCTCAAGCTGCAGAAACAGAGAGGGTGAAGAATTGAGGCTGCCTGACAGTCTGTGCATCTTTTAAGATTCTCCTCCTCCCAACATGCTAAGCCATCACTTCATTATCCATTTTCTCATAGCAGTGACGCGATGCCTTACTGGGGTCCTCACAAATGGTTTCATCGTGGTGGTGAATGTGGTGGACTTCATAAAGCAGAGACAAACGGCACCTTTGGATTTGCTCATTTCCCACCTGGTAACTTCAAGGATTTGTCTCCGGTTGTTCATTTTCCTTGAGCACAAGTTTCTTCTCTCTTTCTTGAATCCGTCTGTATTTTCTGAGTTTTATATAATTTTCATGTCGGCAAACATCTGGGGACTTTGGTTGGCCACGTGGCTTGGTGTTTTCTACTGCGCCAAAATCGCCACCATCCTGCACCCTGTGATCTTTTGGCTGAAGATGAGGATTTCCAATCTGGTACCTTCACTGAGGCTGGTGTCTGCATTGCATGCTTCTATCAGTACTGGCATCCAGAAAAAATATATGGACTATTACTCAAAACCTTTTGGCTGACTTTTTCTCCAAAAATGCAACTCAAGCCAAAGGAATAGATATTGTGCCCCTTTCTGTTTTTATGTTTGATCTTACTGTACCATTAATTGTGTTGCCCATTTCTGTTCTGCTCTTGAATTTCTCCTTGGGGAGACACACCCAGCACATAAGAACTATGGCTCCACAAGCCAGGAATAGCCGCAGGTAGCGCCACTGTCACGGCACTGCTGTCCATCCTGACCCTCTACCCCTCCCACTACATTTTGGACATTTTGTTCAGTTTTCAGATTGTGCAGTTTGGAGGCTTCCTCTTTGAGTTCTGCACCTTGATAACTGGCACCTACCCATCTAAATATGCTGTCATCTTAACTTTAGGAAATCCTAAACTGAAACAGGCTGCGAAGAAGTTCCTGCTCTGTGGTCAGTGCGATCCGTAGAAGGATCTGTGTCAGTTGAAAGGATCTAGTAGTCAATGGCTTCCCTGTGTCTGTCCCATGTCACTCACCCAATAAACATCCTGCATATAAAAATACTGCTTGCTATTGTAGCCAGTCCATACTGAGGCACATTTACACATTCTCTACCTTCAGAAAAGGGTACACTAGTTTGTAAGGCACATGTTATTGGATTATGTCTATGTCACATGATATTGGATTACGTCTATGTCAGTCTACTGGTTGTGATATTCAGTCCGCATCTTGCAAGATAGCACAGGGATCTTTGTGCACATTGTCTTCCAAGTGCATGGAAAACCACAATTTTATTAATGTTGAATGTCTTTGGGCTGAAGAAAAGCGCTTGCTAGAATTTGTGATGTCAGAAATACACTGAATCCCGTAGTACCTCTGTCAGGAGGATGTCTAGTTCTCTCTGCTTTATCTGAATCAAATGGGCTGACTGTTCATCCATTGTCTACCTGCAGTTGATATCTGTCCTCTTTATTGGAGTGACAGCTAATGAATCTCTTCTTAGACTGCAAAGGAAGCTAGGGACAGAGTCCATCTCAGTCCCTATGAGTATATGCAGTGTGTCCATCTTGCATAGAACCTAGATGACATTGTGACACTTCCTAGCGAGTGATAAAAAAAAGCTAGAAGGTAGAGAAAATGAGGAGGAGGAGAAGAGAGAAGAGTTGAGATGTGAAGGCTCCTTTTCCTCCTCTTCTAACTGTGCACCCTGGACAGACTGGCTTGCAAAGATTTCTTTCCCCATGTGTGCACTAGGCTGCCAGACCTTCCAATGTCTGGTGGACATTTGGACCTCCTATCACTTAGTTTGCCTTCCCAGTGAGGCAGCACCAATGTGTGAGAGGTGTTGGGGTGTCCCCATGTGCTTCATCTCTGACATGCATTTCCGGAAGGGCTGGCTGATGATTCTGACAACTAAGAGGTTCATGCATGTTTCCAAATCAAATTCAAAGTCCCTTTGCTTTCAAGCAAGTAGATGGAATAAAAGATGTTCTTAAATTTGACTGTTAATTTGGGTTCCTCTTGATAATGTACAAACTGTGTTAGGTTTAGATTTGCTAATCATCAGTAGTAAGGATTCAAATTCAGATTCATGAATCATAGGTATGCAAGTCAGAAGAGATGCTTCAGCTTATATGCAGATGCAAGTGTGTCCTTGGATGTGGGAATCACAGTGCTTTGTGTCTTCCCATGGCTGGAAGTGATTCCCAGGTAACAAAGGAACAGCCTGTTAGATTCTGCTAACCTGAGGCTCAGCTATCGCTAACATATCTGCCCAACTTGGTACAGGGCTCAGAAAAGCAACTTATCTCTTTAAGCGTAACTTCTATGTTCCCCTTCTAGTTCCACAAATAAACCTCCCACTCCCTTCTGCACATGTGCCAAGCGCTCACCCAAGCGCTCCACCTCCAGTTCTACCTCAGTAGAGCTGTTTCCTGTTTTGCACAGGCAGAAGCTCCTTCAAATCAGCTGGTTGATATGTCACTTTGCCCAACTCCCAAACTCCTCCCCCTGCCAGACCTGATGAAAGGACTTCCACTTCTTGGTTCTCACTGAGAGCCCCTGCAGCCCTGTGCAGCTCTCCCGCGCCTGCATTAAAGCCCTCTCTACTCTTTGTTTTTATTCTTTCTGCATTGCCTCAGGCTGAGTGCCAAAAATATTCAATCACAGCCCACACTTTGTGTCCCTGGCTCGCAGTCCCTCACTCCCTCAGGTACCAGCTCTGGGAAGAGCCCCATGTCCCCCAGGTGAATACTGCTCCTGTTGGGAAGGAACAGTGAAGCCGCACTCTTGTTCTTCTTGCATCTGCAGCTCAGCAAACACCTGCTATGTGAACCCGGGATGTGAGTCCTGCAGGTGGGCGGAGACAGTGGGGGCAACTGCACACATGCAGGGAGAAATATGTAACCCCAAAACTCTCCTGGGACTTTCATTCTCAGATACCAGATTGTGATTCTGTTTCATGGATGTTTTCTCTAATAGTGCTGGTTAATAGCATAACTACAAATATATGACTACCTTTGTATACCTATAATATTACTAAGATTTGTAACAGAATAAAATCACAAAGTACAATAAAACATTCTAAAAGCATTTCCACTTCCTGTTTTGCTAGAAATTTAAGTTTCTGGCTGAAATATGACTTCTATCATGCTGCTGGGTGTTGTGTGCAGCACTCCTTGCTCTGTCTTGAAATTAGAAGCGTCTCAGCCTTGTCCCTCTGGAGCCCTCTTTATCTGGAATCAGCAGCCCTGCCCAGTTGCTTTTTTCCTCCTCTCATCAAGCAGTCGATTGACCTCTATTCCTGGCACAGTCTATATCCTCTGCTTTTAGAAATGGGGCTGTTACTTAAGTGTGATATTGTACGCCTATAATTCTAGCAATCTGGGGGGCTGAGGCAGAAACACTGTAAGCGTAAGCATACCCTGGGCATACTTAGCAATAGGGGAATACACTGATGAAAAGAACTTTGTAGAGACCACAGATGTAGCTCAGTGTAAAGACTCCAGGTAAAATCTCCAACACTGCAGGAAGCAAAAAGGAAAAGGAAGAAAGAGAGAAAAGACAGACAAAGAGACAGAGACAAAGAGATAGAGAAAGAACAAAGACAAAGACAAAAAGAGAAAGGAGCGAAGAAAGGAAAGTAAGAGGGAAGAAAGGAAGCAAAGATGAGAAAAAAGAAAAAAAATGGTAGCATAAAGCAAGGAAGAAAGACAGGAAGGGAGAACAGGATGAAGGAAGACAGAGAGTAACCAAGGTTTATGGCGATGGCTGTGTCTGGACATGGCTTGAGTGTCCCTCCAGGTGCCTGTGCTGAAATTTGTCCTCACTATGGGGAAAAGAAGAAAGAAACTTAGTCCCCCGCTGCTTAAAGGGGAGCCTCTGGGGGAGTTTACAGTGGGGCGAGTCATCAGAGCAGGGCCCATGATGAATCCTGGTGCTTCAGGAGAAGAGGGCCGGGCATGGAGCAGACACAGGGGTGCTCTGCCCTTTCTCCCCTGCCACCTGGAAGCAGGTGCAGCCCTGCTCTGGGACAAGAGCCATGAGCAGCAAAAACCTGTGCTCCTGGGAACTCCGCGGTCTGCAGGAAGGAGACAGGAGGAGCCAGGACAAGGCAGGCCTGGGCAGCACCGGTACTGCACTGTGGTACTGCGCTGTCCACCTGCCTTCCACGCCCTGTGCCCAGAGTTCAGTGTTGTGGTGCAGTCAGCCTGGCCTTCAGAGAGGGCTTCGGGACAGAGTTTGGGCCAGGAGGCAGCCTCTTCCTGCAGAGGGACCTGCAGGGCCAGTGCTTAACACTGCTGGAAGGAGTCTCTAGCTGTGCATTCTCCAGTGTGACCCTGCAGTGCCTTCAGTGCCTGACCAGGAGTCCTCCACAGTCTGAGTGCCTAAAGGTGGTGACATCACCTGACAAGTCTAAGTCTGAGCGCTTTAACTGTAGCATTCGGGGAGTTTGTGGTCAGCAGTTGCCCCCTCCCTGGACCGGAAAGAGGAAGAGAAGTGAGGGAAGGTCAGTGCAAAGCCAAGGTACTTTTCTTACAAGTATTGCAGGAGGCAGTAGGAAGCCACCCTGAAGAGTGCGGAGAGGTACAACCATTCCAAATCTGGGGCATCAGCCCTGTTTTGTGGAGTAGGGTCCTATCACATCTTTGTGAGTGTCAACAATTGCTTCTTTGGGTTTTGGGCTCGTGGATAGGGGCTCCATATTCTGAGCTGTAGGGGAATTTTCCAGAGCAGATTATTTTGCGGACATTACAGAAGAGAAATTTCACGATGAGAGTAGTTTTTACAGATACAAGTTACAGGTTATCACCTCTACACTACATGGTTGTTTGTAGTTTGTTTCATGCTCATCGCCACAGAGAGCCTGCATTTTCCAGTCTCTAAAAAGGGCTGAGGTCTTTTACTCTGCTGAGAGGTCTCCTTTCATCCTACCCAATATACAGGTATTTAAAACACAACTACGGCAACAATCTGAATATTAAGAAAATGAATACTGCAAATGTAAATATCTCCCAACAATAAATGCCCTCATTCAACCTCACACTGAGATGCTGCTTAAGGGTCTTTATATGCCTAGTAACCCTTGCTTTTATATTGAGTGAAACTTTGTTTTGCATCCTGTGTATTTTATTATATAACTACTTTACATTTCAGGAGGTTGAGATTTTTGCAGACTTTGTACATTGCAGGATTACTATTTGGCAATGTTGACCCTGAGTCATAAAGATAGTGGAAGTGACATTTTTTCAAAATTTTTTTTGAAGACTATCTTGATAACATTAAGTAGAATCCCAGGTGGGGCAGAACAAGTTACGCATGGTCGAGATGCAGGCTGAGGGGCTCTGGCTGGTTTCCCAGCTGAGCAGACTTCCAGCAGTCATGGGAGGGATCCAGTTCCAGGTGACCACGAAAGCTAACAAGAACGAGAAATTACAGAAGGTATCGGCAAAAAGCAAATTATTGTCAAACTATTTCTTTTGTATTTTAATGTCTCAGAACTAAACTGAGGAAGCAACGATATAAACAAATGCACACCACCTTCCTACTCTACTGCCTTCATGGTCAAAATCATGTTCCTCAAAGGGTCCTGTTATGGCTGAAGAGGAACAGAGAGGGTGAAGAATTGAAACTGACCAAAAATATATATGTATATATTTTAAGAGTGCCCTCCTTGCAATATGCTAATGCTTCAGTTCATTATCTATTTCCTTATAGCAGTGCCACAATTTCTCATTGGGGTTCTCGCAAATGGCTTCATCGTGGTGGTGAACGTGGTGGACTTCGTCAAGCAGAGACAAATGGCTCCATTGGACCTGCTCCTTTCCTGCCTGGCAACTTGAAGCATTACTCTGCACATTCTCATCTTCCTGGAAATTCTGGTTCTTCTCTTTCAAAGAGTCAGTACTTGCTACACTTAAAACAATTTTTATAGTTGTACATGTTTGGAAGGTTTGGTTGGCCACGTGGCTTGGTGTTTTCTACTGCGCCAAGATCGCCACCATCCCGCAACCCCTGTTCTTCTGGCTGAAGAGGAGGATTTCCAGGTTGGTGCCCCGGCTGATCCTGGGCTCTACACCATATGCATCCACCAGTGCTGGTATCCATGAAAAACATGCGTGGACTATGACCCAAAAAAATTTGGCCAATTTTTTTTACTAGAAATGTGACTCAAGCTAAAGGAACAGACATTGGTCTACTTTATATTTTGATTTTTCATCTTATATTACCATTATCTTCCTCATCACTGTTCTGCTTTTGATTTTCTCCCTGGGCTAGCACGCCCTGCAGATGAGAACCATGGCTACACGAACCAGGAATCCTCATCAGGGCACTGCTGTCCACATTAATTTTAGGAAATCCTAAACTGAAACAAGCTGCAAAGAAGTTCCTGCTCTGGGGTCAGTGTGGTCAATGAGAAGGATGGGAATCACTTGAAAGGACTTAAGAGTCAATTATTCCCCTGTTACTATCTTCCCTCACATATTGAAAAAACATTCTGTTCACAAATATACAGTTAGTTCATCATCACAGCCCGTTCATCCTGAGGCATGGTCACAGATTTTCTACCTTCAACAAAGGTGACATTGATTAATATATCACAACAAGTATCTCTAGAGTGCATTCATGTCAGAGTCCTGGTTGTGATATGAGACTGCCATCTTCTAAGATAAATAGTACAGGGATCAGTGCATATGATGTCTTCCAAGTTCATGAAATTTTCTCAAAGTTGAAGATATTGAAGGGGAAGAAAAGCTCTTTTTTGAACTTTTGATCTCAAAAGACACAGAATGATGTAGTGCCCTTTTCAGTAAGATGTCTAGTTTTCAATGGTTTAACTGAATCAAATGGCCTGATTGTTCAGGCTTGGTCTGTATGCATATGACTTGTGTCCTCTTAATGGACTCACAGATAACCGAGCCTTTCTTAGATTGGAAGCGAAGCTGAAAACAGGGATTCCTCCTTGGTTCCTGTAAGCATATTCCTTTTTTCCGTATTGCATAGAACATACATGTGTTGGTGACACTCCCTAGGAACTGATAAAATGACTGATAGGTAGAGGAAAAGCAGGTGGAGGAGAGAGAGGAGTTGAGATCTAAATGTTCCTTTTCCATGTCCACTAATTGTGCACCTTGGGCAGACAGTGGCTTGCAAATTTTGTCATTATACTCTTGTGCACTTGACTTCAGGAACTTCCAATGGTTGGTGGAGATTTTGTCCTCTTACATGTGTGTCATCTTCCCAGAGAGTAAACACCATCAGCTGAGAGGGCTGAAGATGTTCCCATCTCCTCGATCTCAGAGATGCATTTCCTGTGGGCTTGGTGAAGATTTTGGCAACCAAGAAATTCACGCATGTTTCCAAAGCAAATTCAAAGTCCTTTAGATTTCAGGCAAATCAGTGAAATAAGAGATGATTTAAGTTAGGCTGTTAATTTGAGTTCCTGTGTGGTGATGTCAACTGTGCAGTTTTAAATTTGCCAATCACTACTAGTAAGGATTTAAATTCTAGTTTTTGAATCCAAGGCATGAACCTCACAGAGAAATACTTCAGAAGATCTGGAGATGTATGTGTCTTCTTGGCTGTGGCTGTGGACTAGGAGTGCTCTCTGTCTCTTCAGGACTTGGAACTGATTCCCCAGGAAACAAAGGGGGCAGCCTTCACTTCCTGTACATGCCTCACAGTCCTCTCTGTGGCTGCCAGCTCTGAAAGAGCACCCATGTCCTGGGGGTGAATACTGTTCCTATTGGGAAGGAACAGAGAAGACGTACTCTTTTTTCTTCTCACATCTGCAGCTCAGCCAACACTTGCTGTGTGAGCCCCAAGTGTGTGTCCTGCAGGTGGGCAGAGAAAGTGGGAACAGCTTCACACATCCAGGGAGAAATCCATGGGGAATTTGTTTCTCAAATACCAAACTGGGGCTCCATTTCATGTGTCTTTGTCCTAGTCGTGCTAGCTAATAGCATAGCTAAGAAGGTAGGCCTCCGTTTGTATACATGTAATACTACCAAGATTTATAACAAAGTAAAGCCACAAAGTACGATAAAGTATTCTAAAAACATAACCACAGCCTGTTTCCCTAGAAATAAATTTCTTGCAGAAAAGTGGCCTCACTATTGTGCTGCTGGGTGTTTTGTGCAGCACTCTTTGCTCTGTCTGAAAATCAGAAGAGTCCCAGCCTTACCTCTCTCAAGCCCTCTTTATCTGGATACAGAAGCCATGCCAAATTGCTCCAGTTCTTCTCTCACCCGGCAACCATTTGACCTGTATCTATCCTGGAACAGCCCCTACCTCCGCTTTCAGAAATGTGTACTTCTGGTCAACCAATGTAGAGCACGCCTACACTTCCAGGAATCCAAGAGGTTGAGGCACCAGGATTGCAAATGTCAGTCTAGGTTGTCCAAATTATCCACTGGGAAGAATCTTGATAAACAACATGTTTCAGAGGCTGGAAATGTACCACGTGGTTCACCAGGTAAAGACTCCAGTAAAGTCCCTGAAAAACAGGAAGTAAAAGTATATGAGGGGATGGATGGGTGGGAAGAGACAGGAGGCAAGAAAGGGAGGTAAGAAGAAAGGAAAGAATAAAAAAGGATGAGAGATGGACAAAAGAAAGAAAGAAACAAAGGAAGGAGGGAGGGAGGGAAACACTGAGGCGTGAGCAGGGTTTATGGCAAGGCCTATGGTCTGGAAGTGGCTTGGGTGTCCCTCCTGGTTCCTGTGCTGAAGTTTGTCTTTGCTATGGGGATGAGAAGGAGCAAAATGAATCCCCTGTTGTTTAGAGGGGAACCTCTGGGGAGTTTACAGTGAGGTGAGTCATTAGACCGGGGCCCATGAGGAAGCCTGGTGGCTTCAGGAGAAGAGGACCAGGAGCTGCGTAGACACAGGGTGCTCTCAGCCTCTCACCTCTACAACTCAGAAGCAGATTCAGAAGCAGATTTAGCTCATGGGCCTTTATTGCCCATGAGCAATAAAACACTGTGATCTTGGGAGACAGGAGGAGACGGGACAAGGCAGGCCTGGGCAGCACCAGTACTGAAGCCAGGAGATGTCCTGTGCTGTCCACTTGCTCTCCACGCCCTGAGCCCCAGGAGCTCAGTATTGTAGTGCAGTCAGCCTGGCTCCCAGAGAGGGCTTCAGGATGGGGTTTGAGCTGAGGAGCAGCCTCTTCCTGGAGAGGGACCTGCAGGGACAATCCTTAGCGTCCTAGAGCAAAGCCCCATCCTGTGCCCTGCCCAGTGAGACATTAAGTACTTCAATGCCTGGCCCAGGATTTTGCCACAGTCTGCAGTATCTACAGCTGGTGACATCAGTTGAGGAGCCCAAGTCCGAGCGCTTCTGTGGTCAGATCCTGTGAGTCTGGGGTCAGAGGTCGGCAGTTGCATCCTCACTGAATATCTCTCTCTCTCTCTCTCTCTCTCTCTCTCTCTCTGACATGGAGCAAGGAAGAAGATTCTAGGAAGTGCAAATTGGAGATACTTTTCTAGTAGGTGTTGCAGGAAGCAGTAGAAATCCACCCTGAGGAAGGAGTCTGGAGCTCAGACCAGCAACAATGCCAAATCTGGGACAGTGAGTGGCCCTGTGTTGTGGGGGTAGGGTCTTGTCTCCACCCTCCTGAGAGTCTACCCTTTATTCCCTGGGTATTGGCTTGTGGCTAGGGGTTCTGACTTGTGATTCGTAGGGGAATTTTCCAGAGCAGATTGTTTCCCACACATTACCTATGGAAGTAAATTTCAGAGTTGGGGGAGCTTACACTGGCACAAGTGGCAGGCAATCAGCGGTAAACCAGATAGCTGTTTGGAAATTGTTTGGTGCTCATCACCACACAGAGCCTGCATTTTCCACCCTCTAAAAAGCGCCGGATATTTTACCCTCCCAAGGGGTCCTTTCTCAGCCTACAGTATATATAGACATTTGAAATATGAGTATTGCAACAATCTGAATATTAAAATAATGAGCAATGACCTCCCAACAATAAATGCCCTCATTCAGCCTCACACTGAGGTGGGCTCCAGTCTCTATTTTCCTGAATCACTTATTGCCTTGCACTTACATTGAGATTATATTTCGTGTTGCATCCTGTATATTTTATTTTAAAATGACATTAAATTTTAGGAAGTGTTAACTTTTTCAGCTTTCATACACTAGAGAATTACCCCCAGTAATTCACCATCACAGTTTTACATTGCTGGCCCTAGCATGTAATGATAGCAGAAGTGATTTTTTCACTTTTTAAATTTGTTTTTAAACTTTTTCTAGAAGAATACCTTGATAATGTGCAGTAGATTCCCAGCTGTGGCAAAACTAGTTACTCCTGGTGGAGATGCAGGCTGAGGGGCTCTGGCTGGTTCTCCAGCTGAGCAGACTTCCAGCAGTCATCTGGAGGGATCCAGTTCCACTGTTTGTTTATGGTGACCATGAAAGCCAAGAAGAACTAGAAAATGCAAAAGCCATCAGTAAAAAGCAAATTATTGCTGGGCTGTCTCTTCCTTATTTGAATGTCTCGGAACTAAACTGAGAAAGCAGTGGTATAAAAAATGCATACCACCTTCCTATAGCCTCACCTTTGTGATTAGAATCTTGCTCCTCAGATGGGTCTTTCTCAAGCTGTAGAAAAACAGAAAGGATGAAGAACTGAAGCTGCCTGACAATCTGTGCATCTTTTAAGATTCTCATCCTCCCAACATGCTAATGCATCAAGCCATCCATTTTCTCATAGCAGTGACACAATTTCTTACTGGGATCCTCACAAACGGCTTCATCATGGTGGTGAACGTGGTGGACTTCAACAGACAGCGACAGATGGCTCCTTTGGATCTGCTCCTTTCCTGCCTGGTGATCTCCAGGGTTTTTCTCCAGTTAATCATCTTCATTTCACAGCTGGTTTCTCTCTCCATTCTGAAACAGTCGCACTTTGCTGAGTATTATGTAATCTGCATGTTTGTAACTATTTGGGGGCTTTGGTTGGCCACGTGGCTTGGTGTTTTCTACTGTGCCAAGATCACCACCATCCCGCACCCTTTGTTCTTCTGGCTGAAGAGGAGGATTTCCAGGTGGGTTCCCTGGCTGATCCTCGGATCTACACTGTATGCAGCGGTCAGTGCTGGCATGCATAGCATATATGCACGGCCTGTTACATTGTCAATAAACTTGTTCTCCACAAATATGACTCAGACCAGAGCAATAGACAGTGTACCATTTTATATTTTGGCTTTTCATCTAACTGTGCCATTCATTGTCTTCCTCATCGCTGTTCTGCTGTTGATTTTCTTCCTGGGGAGACACGCCCAGCACATGAGAACCATCACTATGGGAACCAGCGACCCCCACAGCAGTGCCCCCATCAGGGCACTACCGCTCATGGTGTCCTTTCTGATCCTCTACTTCTCCCACTACACCATGGCCGTTTTGAAATTTTTTCAATTTGTGCAGTATGGAAGCTTCTTCTTTGTGTTCTCTTCTCTGGTGGCTGGTACCTACCCATGTGTACACTCAATCATCCTAATCCTAGGAAATTCTAAGCTGAAACAAGCTGCAAAGAAGTTCCTGCTCTGCGGTCAGTGTGGTCAGTGAGGACTGGAATCCCTTGAAAGGACCTAAGAGTCAATAGCTTCCCTGTTTCTGTCTCCCGTGACCCACCCAATAAACACACTGTCCATTGATGTCCTGCTCATCATGGCAGCCCGTCCATCCTGAGTTATAGATGCACATTTTCTACCTTTGTCAAAGGTGACATCAATGTGTAAAGCAGAAGAATGATGAGTGGGTTACAGCTATGTCAGAGTTCTGGTTGTGATATGTAACTGCCATCTTGGAAGCTAAATAGTACAGGGATCTTTATGCATGATTTCTTCCAAGTGCAAGAATAACCACAATTTTATCAAAGTCAAAGGTTTTGAAGAAGAAGAAAAACTCTCATTTGAACTTGTGATCTCAGAAAGGAACAGAATGCAGTAGTGCTCCAGTTGGGAGGATGTCTAGTTTTCGATGGTTTGTCTGACCCAATTGGGCTGACTGTTCACCCCTTGTAAACTAGCTGTTTGTTACTTCTGTCCTCCTGGCTGGCGTCATAGGTGGTGTAGCCTTTATTACAGTGGGAAGAAGGCAGAGGACAGGGAGCTCTTCTAATTCCTGCGAGCATATTCGCTTTCTGTGTCTTGCAGAGAACCTGGGTGAGTTGGTGACATTTTCCAGCAAATGTTAGAAAGGCTGAAACCTGGAGAAAAAGGAGTAGGAGAAGTAGAGAGGAGCTGGGATCTGAAGACTCCTTTTCCATCTCCCTTAGCTATGCAGCATGCACAGACAGTGGTGTGCAAGGTGCTTCATTACTCTCCTGTGCACTTGGTTTCAGGCACTTTCCAGTGGCTGGTGGGGATTTGGTCCTCCTACCACATAGCTTGTCTTCCAGAGTGGAAACACCAGTAGACTGGAGAGACAGGAGGTGTTCCCATCTGCTTGATCTCAGAAATGCATTTTCTGCTGGACTCGCTGAGGTTTTTAAAAATTAAGAGTTTCATGTACGTTACTAAAGCAAATTCAAAGCCCTTTTGCTTTCAGGCAACTCAGTGAAATAAAAGATGTTCTGAAATTCAGCTGTTACTTTGCTTTCCTGTGTGATGATGTGTAAACTGCTATAATTTGGATTTGTCAATCACCAGTAGTAAGGATTCATATATGATTTTCAAATCCCAGACATGCAACTCAGAGAAGGGCTGCTGCAGAAGATCCACAGATGCATGTGTCTTCTTGGCTGCGGATTCAGGGTGCTCTGTCTCCCCAGACCTTGGAGCTGATTCCCAGGAAACCAAGGAGCAGCCGCCGCTTCCTGTCCCTGGCTTGCCGTCCCTCCCTCAGGTAGCAGCTCTGGGAAGAGCCCCGTGTCCCAGAGATCAATACTGCTCCTGTTGGGAGGGAAGAGTGAAGCTGCACTCTTGTTCTTCTCGCATCTGCAGCTCTGCCAACACTCGCGCTGTGAACCCGGGATGTGAGTCCTGCAGGTGGGCGGAGAGAGTGGGAGCAGCTCACACATCCAGGGAGAAATACGCAGTCACAAAACTCTCCTGGACCCTTTATCCTCAGATACCAGATTGTGATTCCATTTCATGCCGCTTTGCTCTAATAGAGCTAGCTAACAGCCTCAGTGAGAGGCATGACTAAGTTTGTACACCTTAATATCACCAAGAGTTGTAACGAAGAAAAGGCATAGAGTACAGTAACCACTCTAGAAACATAAGCACTCTCTGCTTCCCTCAAGATAAAGTTCTTGCAGAAATGAGACCTAGCTGTTGTGCTGCTGGGTGTTGTGAGCAGCACTTCTTGATCTGTTTTAGAAGCAGGAGAGTCTCAGCCTTTGTCTCTCTGGAGCCTCCTTTATCTGCACTCAGTAGCCCTGTGAAGTTGTTTTCTTTCCTCCTCTAATCTTGGAGCCGTTTGACCTCTATCTATGCTAGCTCAGTATCATTCCTACCCTGAGCTTTTAGTAAATGTGCGTGTTAGCTGTGCATGGAAGTGAATGCCTGTAATTCAAGCACTGTATGAGGCTGAGGTATGAGGATTCCAAGTGTGAACTTAGCCTGGGTTTCTAAGAAAAATAGCAGTATCTTCTCAGAAAACTTTAAAAGGCTCTGCAAATTGTTGAGTACAAAGTCTCCTGTTTAAGTCTCCATGGACCACAGGAGACAAAAAAGGAAAATAAACAGATACCTAGATAGATAGAAAGATGGATAGATAGATAGATAGAGAAAGAGAGAAAGGAAGGAAGGAGGGAAAGAGGGCATGAGCAGGGATTATGGTGATGGCTGTGGTCTGGACGTGGCTTGAGTGTCCCTACAGGTGCCTGTCTGAAATTCATTCTCTCTATGGGGAAGGACAAGGAAGAAATCTTAATCACCCCGCCCTGTAGTGGGGAACCTCTGGGAAAGTTTGCAGTGAGGTGAGTCACCAGAGCAGGGCCCATGAGGAACCCTGGTGGCTTCTGGAGAAGAGGACCAGGCATGGAGCAGGCACAGAGGTGCTCTGCCCTCTCTCCCCTGCTACCTTGAAGCAGATGCAGCCTTTCTCTGGGACCAGAACCATGAGCAAGAAAACCTGTGATCCTGGGAACTTCACGGTCTGCAGTAAGAGCAGGAGGAGCCAGGACAAGGCAGGCCTGGGCAGCACCGGTACTGAAGCCGGGAGGTGTCCTGCGCTGTCCACCTGCCCTCCACGCCCCGTGCCCAGGAGCTCAGTGTTGTGGTGCAGTCAGCCTGGCTTCCCAAGAGGGCTTCAGGACAGAGTTGGGGCCAACAGACACCCTCTTCCTGCAGAGGGACCTGCAGGGACAGCGCTTAGCTCTTCAGAGAGGAGCCCTAATCTGGGCATTGTCAAGTGAGACCCTAGTCTTTCAGACCCAGCCCAGGAATGCTGCACAGTCTGCAGTGACTAAAGGTGGTGACGTCACCTGACAAGTTGAAGCCTGCGCGCTTCTGTTGTAATCTCTGGGGTGTCTGGGGTCAGGAGTCAGCAGTCGCACCCTCCCTGGACTGGTCACTCTGTCTCTGACATGGAGAGAGGAAAAGGAGCGAGGGAAGGCCAGTGCAAAACAATGTATTTTTCTATGGGTATTGCAGGAATCAGCAGGCAGCCACCCCAAAGGTGTATTGGGCACTTAGAGATGCAACAATGCCAAATCTGAGACAGGGGTCCAGGTTAGGGGTATGGTTCTCTACTTACCTCCCAAGTGCAGACCTTGATTGACTGGACTTTGGGGTTGTGGCTGGAGTTCTGTCATGTGGGAGCCAGAGGAGTTTTCCAGAACAGGTTGTTTTGCAGACATTATCTGTGGAAGGCAAGTTTCAGGGTGAGGGTGCGGTAGCATCACAGACACAAGTGTGACAGGCCATCAGCATGAAACCACAAAGTTCTTTGGAAATTGTCTTGTGCTCATCACCCAACAGAGATTACATTTTCCACCATCTAAAAAGCGCAAGGATCATTTATCCCCCCGAGAGGTCTCTCGTTACTCTAAACTATATACAGATATTGAAAAAACACGTCAGTGTTGGAACAATCTAACTATTTGAAAAATGAACACTGGAATTCTAAATCTCCCCAAAATAAATGCCTTCATTCAGTCTCACACTGAGGTGAGCTCCAATATTTCTGATTCCTGGAACCATTATTTCCTTGCTTTTATATTGAGAGATAATTTGTGAGGTATCCTGTATATCTTATCATATAACTACTTTACATTTCAGGAGGTCTTCATTTTCTAAGCCAAGGTACATTAAAGACTTACTACATGGGAGTTTTATATTGCTAGCTAGGAATTAAGAATAGAAGAAATGGTTATTTAAAGGTTTTTTTTTTTTTTTTTTTTTTGCAGAATACCTTAATAATGTGAAGTAGAATTCCAGGAGGGCACAATTAGTTACTCCTGGTGGAGATGCAGGCTGCGGGGCTCTGGCTGGTTCTCCAGCTGAGCAGACTTCCCGCAGTCATCTGGAGGGATCCAGTTCCACTATTTGTTTATGGTGACCATGAAAGCTAAGAAGAACTAGAAAATGCAAAAGCCATCAGTAAGAAACAAATTATTGCTAGGCTGTCTCTTCCTTATTTGAATGCCTCAGAACTTAATTGAGAAAGCCGTGATGGAAACAAGGCACAACGCCTTCCTACTCAGTGATTAGAGGGTTGCTCCTCAAGGGCTCCAGCTCTAGCTGGAGAACAGAGAGGGTGAATAGAAACTGTGTGAACATCTACACATCCTTAAAGGAGTGACTGATTTCCTCCTCCCAACATGCTATTCCATCAGTTCATTATTTATTTTCTCATAATAATGATGCAATTTCTTCCTGGAGTCTTGGCAAACGGCTTCATCGTGGTGGTGAACGTGGTGGACTTCGTCAAGCACAGACAGATGGCTCCTTTGGCTCTGCTCCTTTCCTGCCTGGCGACTTCGAGGATTATCATGCACATGCTCATCTTCCTGACACAGCTGGCCCTCCACTGTTTCATGAAAGAGTCAGTACTTGCTACACTTAACATAGCTTTCATGTTCATACATGTTTGGAAGATTTGGTTGGCCACGTGGCTTGGTGTTTTCTACTGCGCTAAGATCACCACCATCCCACACCCTCTATTCTTCTGGCTGAAGATGAGGATTTCCAAGTTGGTTCCCTGGCTGATCCTTGGATCTACACTGTATGCAGCCATCAGTGCTGGCATCTATGAAAAACATGCCTGGACTGTTACGCAAAAATATTTGGACACCTTTTTCAATACAAATGTGACTCAAACTAAAGGAATAGACATAGGACCACTTTATATTTCAATTTTTCATTTTACAGTGCCATTAATTATATTCCTCATTGCTGTTCTTCTCTTGATCTTCTCTTTGGGGAAACACGCCCAGCAGATGAAAACTATGGCTTTGGGAAATTTGAGTACCCCCAGAGGCGCCCCCATCAGGGCACTGCTGTCCATCCTGTCCTTCCTGATCCTCTACTGCTCCCACTACATGATGGTCATTTTGATCTGTTTTCAATTGTTACAGTTTAGAATTTTTTTCTTTGAGTTGTGCACCTTGGTGGCTGGCACCTACCCAGCTATACACTCTGTCATCTTAATTTTAGGAAATCCTAAACTGAAACAAGCTGTGAAGAAGTTGCTGCTCTGCGGTCAGCGTGGCCCATGAGAAGGGTTAATCACTTAAGAGGACTAAGGAGTCAATGCCTTCCCTGTTTATGTCTCCCCTCACTCATCCAATAAATATTCTACTTACCAATATACAGTTCATCATCATAGCTCATCCAATCTGAAGGACGATTACAGATTTTCTACCTTCACAAGAGATCACCCTGAACTATAACACTCAACAAATGTCTCTAGAGTGCATCTCCATCAGAGTTCTGGTTGTGATATGACACTGCCATCTTGCAAGATACATAGTACAGGAATCTTCCATACCATCGTCCAAGTTCATGAAAAACTACAATTTTCTCAAAGTTGAAGGGAATGAAGAGAAAGAAAAGCCCTGTTTTGAACTTTTGATCTTGAAAGACAAAATGGTGTCATGCTCTTGGTAGGATGTCTAGCTTTCAATGGTTTATCTGAATCAAACGGGCTGGCTGTTCACCCCTGGGCTACCTGCATATGATTTGTGCCCTCTTTAATGGACTCACAGATAATCAAGCCCTTCTTAGAAAGGAAGTGAAGCTGAGGACAAGGAGTCCTTCTCAGTTCCTGTGAGTATATTCAGTGAGTATATCCTGTTAGTATGTTTTGCAGAGAACACAAATGTGTTGGCGACACTCCCTAGGAACAGATAAAAAGAGCTAGAGGAAAAGGAGGAGGAGAAAGAGAAGAGAGACAGCTGCGATCTGAAGGCTCCTGCTCCACCTCCCCTAATTGTGCACCTTGGACAGACAGAGCTTGCCAGGACTGTCACTATACTCATTTGTACTTGCCTTCAGAAACTTCCTGTGGCTGGTTGTTCTCCTACCATGTGTCTTCCCAGAAAGTAAATACCAATAAGCGAGAGGGGCTGAAGATGTCCCCTGCTTCTTTATCTTGGAGACGCATTTGTTGGGCTGGCTGAGGATTTTGGAAAGCAAGAGACTGACATACATTTCCAAAGTAAATTCAAAGCCTCTTGGGTTTCAGGCAACTCTATGAAGTAAGAGCTGTTCTTAAGTTTAGCTGTTCATTTGAGTTTCTGTGTGATGATATAAACTGCATTGATTTAAATTTGCCAATTGCCAGTAGTGAGGTTTCAAATTCTGATGTGTGAATTGCAGATGTGCTTGTCAGAAGAGATGCTTCAAAAGATCTGGAGATGCGTGTGTCTTCTTGGCTGTAAAATTCAGGGTGCTCCCTATCTACCCAGGGCTTGGAGCTGATTCTCCCAGAAGAAAGGAGCGCCCCCCTCACTTCTTCCCCAGAGCTCCCATTCCTTCTCTTTGCAGCCAGCTCTGGAAAGAGCCCACATGTCTTATAGGTGAATATTGCTCCTGTTGGGAAGGAACAGCAAAGATGCACTATTTTATTCTCACATCTGCAGCTCAGCAATGACTTTCTCTGTGAACCCAGAATGTGTGTCTTGCAGGTGGGCAGAGAGAGTGGGAGCAACTTCAGCCATTCTTGGAAAATCTGTAATCAGAAAACTTTCCTGGAACTTCTTTTCTCAGATACCAAATTGTGATTCCATTTCACGTGTCTTTGCTCAAATAGTGCTAACTAATGGCATAGCTACAAACTTATAACTAAGGTTGTACGCTTGTAATATTACCAATTTGTAACAGTGAAAATCCATAAGGTATAGTAAACCCTCCTGAAAACATGACCCCTCTCGGCTTTGATAAAACTTAATTTCTTGCAGAAATGTGGCCTTGTTATTTTGCTGCTGGGTGTTGTGTGCAGCACTCATTGCTCTGTCTCAAAGTCAGAAGAGTCTCAGCCTTGTGTCTCTGGAGCCCTTTCTATCTGGACACATCCCATTCCCCTCCATCAAAATGTTTTCTTTCTCCTCTCATCTAGCTGCATTTTGGCCCCTTCTATCCTAGCAGAGCACAACCCCTACAGTCTGTCATTGGCAATGTGGCCTGCTAGCCAAGCTCAGTAGTACATGCCTATTATTCTGGCACACTGGGAGGCTGAGACAGGAGGACTGCATGTGTGATCCTAAGGTGAGAACTGACCAACATAGCAATACCTTGTTTAAAAAATGTAAGGCTTCAGATGTCACTCAATGCATAGGCTCCAGTGATCTCTAGTTCAGCTGACTCGCCCTCCCTGGGTCTGTCTCTCTCTCCCCATGGAAAGAGGAGGAGGAGTCAGAGGAGGCCAGTAGAGAGTCACAGTCTTTGCTGGTAGGTATTACGGAAGCTTCACAAAGTTATCCCAAGAAATCGGGGGGGGGGTGCTCAGAGTGGAGACACCACCAAATCTGGGGCAGTGGTCCTGTTTTATGGGGTAGGGTTCCCTCTCCACCGTGCTGAGTGTCAACACCTGATTGATTTGATACTGGACTTGTGGCTGGAGGTTCAGACTTGTGGACCACAGAGGAATTGTTCAGAGCAGATTGTTTTTCAGACATAAAATACTGCAAGGGAAATTTTGGGCAGGGGTGTAGCTTTTACAGACACAAGTGTGACAGCTCAATAGGTGAATGTGCTTGGACATAGTTTGCTGTTGATAGTCACAACTGGCCTGCATTATCCAAACTCTACAAAGGAGTCTGGGTCTTTTACCCTCCCAAGGGGTTCCTTCTCACCCTATGCTGTATACAGACATTTAAAATACAAGTACTGCAACAATCTGAATATTAGAATAATGAAAATTGCAATTCTAAACATCTCCCAGCAATAAGTGTTCTTGTTCAACTTTGCACCATGGTTTTGATGCGGTCACCAGGCTGCTCACACATATGTGGAATCTTATTGCCTTGCTTTCATACTGACTGATACTGCAGCCTGTGCCCTGTATATTTTCTTATATAACAAAATTAAATCTTAAGAGGTCTTTATTTTCTCAGGTTTTGTACATGAGAGTTACTACATAAGAGTCTTACATCGTTGATGCTGTGACATGATGATAGTGGAAGAGTTTTTTTAAAGTGCTTTTTGTGGAATACCTTGATAACATGAAGTAGAACCCTAGCTGCATAAATCTGGTTAGTCATGGTGGAGATTCAGGCTGCGGGGCTCTGGCTGGTTCTCCAGCTGAGCAGACTTCCAGCAGTCATCTGAAGGGATCCAGTTCCACTATTTGCTTATGGTGACCAGGAAAGCTAAGAAGAACTAGAAAATGCAAAAGCCATCAGCAAGAAGCAAATTATTGCTGGGCTGTCTCTTCCTTATTTGAATGTCTCAGAACTAAATTGAGAAAGCAGCGCTAGATACAAATGCACACTGCCTTCCTAGTCCAGTGACTAAAGCCTTGCTCCTACTCTAGCTGAAGAAGACTAAAGAGCATGAACCATTGAAGCTGCAGAAATAGCTCTGTATCTCTTAAGGCTCTCCTTCTCCCAACATGCTAAAGCCTCACTTAGTTATCAATTTTCTTCTAGCGGTGACACAGCTTCTTACTGGGGTCCTCACAAATGGCTTCATCGTGGTGGTGAACGTGGTGGACTTTGTTAAGCAGAGACAAATGGCTCCATTGGATCTGCTCCTTTCCTGCCTGGGGACTTCGAGGATTTGTCTCCAGTTGCTCATCTTCCTTTCACACAAGGATGTTATCTCCTTCATGAAACAGTTTGTATCTGCTGGGCTTTATATAATTTTTATGTTTGTAAATATTTGGGGGCTTTGGTTGGCCACGTGGCTTGGTGTTTTCTACTGCGCCAAGATCACCACCATCCCGCACCCCTTGTTCTTCTGGCTGAAGAGGAGGATTTCCAGGTTGGTGCCCTGGCTGATCCTGGGCTCTACAGTATATGTATCTATCAGTACTGGCATCCAGATAAAATATGCATGGACTATTACCCAAAATTTTTTGTTAGCCTTTTTCTTCAAAAATACAACTCAAGCCAAAGGAATAGACATTGTGCCCCTTTCTGTTTTTACTTTTGATCTAACAGTGCCATTAATTGTCTTCCTCATTGCTGTTCTGCTCTTGATTTTCTCCCTAGGGAGACATGCCCAACACATGAGAACCATGAGTACTGGAACCAGGGATCCCCACAGGGGCACCCCCATCAGGGCACTGCTGTCTATCCTGTCCTTCCTGGTCCTCTACTTTTCCCACTACGTGATTGCCCTTTTGTTCTTTTTTCAAATTGTGCAGTTTGGAGGCTTCCTGTTTGAGTTCTGCACCTTGATTGCTGGCATGTATCCATCTATACACTCTGTCGTCTTAATTTTAGGAAACACTAAACTGAAGCAAACTGCAAAAAAGTTCCTGCTCTGTGGCCATGGTGGTCAGTGAGAAGGACCTGTATGAGTTGAAAGGACCTAGGAGTCAACAGCTTCCCTGTGTCTGTCTCCCATCACTCACTCAATTAAAACTCTGTCCATCAGTGTACTGCACATCACTGTACCCATCCACCCTGAGGCACCTGGATAGACTTTTTACCTTCAGAAAGGGGTACATTGGTTTGTAAAGCTAACGCACATCGTTGGATTACATCTACTAGTTGTTATATAGAGTCACCATTTGCAAATAAATAGTGAGGGGATCTTTGTGCACATTGTCTTCCAAGTGCAAGGAAACCACAATTTTGTTAATGTTGAATGTATTTGAGCTGAAGAAAAGCACTTGCTAGAACTTGTGATGTCAGAAATACACTGAACCCCATAGTACCTCCGTCAGGAGGATGTCTAGTCCTCTCTGCTTTATCTGAATCAAATGGGATTACTGTTCATCCATTGTCTACCTGCAGATGATATCTGTCCTCTTTATTGGAGTGGCAGCTAATGAGCTAATGAGTCTCTTCTTAGACTGCAAAGGAAGCTAGGGACAGAGTCCTTCTCAATCCCTGTGAGTATATGCACTGTGTCCATCTTGCACAGAACCTATATGACACAGTGACAGTTCCTAACAAATGAAAAAATGGCTGTTAGTTGGGGTAAAATGAGGAGGAGGAGAAGAGAGAGAAGTTGAGATCTGAAGGCTTCTTTTCCATCTCCCCTAATTGTGAACCTTGGATACACAGTGGTTTGCAAAGGTTTCTTTCTGCGTGTGTGCACTGGACTGCTGGACCTTTGGCCTCCTATCACGTAGTTTCTCTTCCCAGTGAGGCAGCACCAGTAGGTGAAGGGGTTGGGATGCTCGATCTGAGACATGCAGTTCCTGTTGGGCTGGCTGATGATTCTGGCAACTAAGAGGCTCATGCATGTTTCCGAATCAAACTCCAAGTCCCTTTGCTTTCTGGCAAGAAGATGAAATCAATGATGTTTTTAAATTTGGCTGTTAATTTGGGTTCCTCTTGATGATGTACAAACTGTGTTAGGTTTAGATTTGCTAATCACCAGTAGTAAGGATTCAAATTCTGATCTATGGATCATAGATGTGCAAGTCAGAAGAGACGCTTCAGCAGATCTGTTGATGTGCTTGGCTATGGGAATTAGCTCTCTTCCGAAGGATTGGAGCTGACTCCCAGGGAACAGTGGAGCAGCCCCCACTTCGTGTCCCTGGCTCGCAGTCCCTCCCTCCCTCAGGTACCACTCTGGGAAGAGCCCCATGTCTCCCAGGTGAATACTGCTCCTGTTGGGGGGGAACAGTGAAGCCGCACTCTTGTTCTTCTCGCATCTGCAGCTCAGCAAACACTCGCGCTGTGAACCCGGGATGTGAGTCCTGCAGGTGGGCGGAGACAGTGGGGGCAACTGCAACCATTCAGGAAGAAATCTGCAATCACAAAACTCTCCTGGAACTTTCTCAGGTACCAAATTGTGATTCCATTTCATGGATGTTTGCTCTAAGAGTTCTGGATAACAGCATAACTATGAAGTTAGGACTACCTTTGTATAAAGGTAACATTGCCATGATTTGTAACAAAAAAAAAATCACAAAGTACAATAAAATATTCTAAACACACTTCTGCTGCCTGTTTCCCTAGAAATAAATTTCTGGCTGAAATGTGATCTCGCTATTACTCTGCTGGGTGTTGTGTGCAGGACTCAATGCTCTGTCTTGAAATCAGAAGTGTCTCAGCCTTGTCTCTCTGGAGCCCTCTTTATCTGGAATCAGCAGCCCTGCCCAGTTGTTTTTTCCACCTCTCCTCAAGCAGTTGATTGACCTGTGTCTAACCCTGGCACAGCCCGTACCTTCTGCTTTGAGAAATGGGGCCTGTTAATTAAGCTCAGTACTGCGTGCTATAATGCTAGCACTCTGGGAGGCTGAGGCAGGAAGACTGCAAGTGTGAGCATAGCCCGGGCATACACAGAAACACAGGAATACAATCCTCACTAGAACATTTTAGAGCCTGCAGGTGTAGCTCAGTGTAAGGACTGCAGGTTAAATCCTCAAGAGTACTGCAAGGAAAAGGAAAAGCAAGACACAGAACTAAGAGAAAGAAAGAGACAGAGACACAGTGAGACAGAAAGACAAGCCAAAGACAAATCGAAAAAAGAAAGAGGGGAAGAAAGGAAGGAAAGATGGGAAACAAAGAAAAAGAAACAAAGAATCAAAGATAGTATAAAATAAGGAAGAA
>PVJX010026343.1:0-25956 GCA_004027295.1 Dolichotis patagonum | reverse complement strand
AATTGTTGGTAGCCCTAATTGAAAATGTCTATGTACTAACATAGTTGTTTAATTTACAAGTGAGAACACGTTTGTTACTGGAAATATCTATTTACTTTCCAGTTATTGTCGTATTTTTGAATTATGTATGTATCCATTTTGTAAGAAGAATACAATTATGACAATTTCTCCCATTGCTCCAGATCTAAACTTTTATGTCTATCAATATTAAGAACCATGCTTAGCCAAATATAAAAATCCAGACACCGTTGAGATCTAAAGACATTCTGACTACTGAGAAACATCTTTTTGCCCAGAGAAAGTGGCAGAGAATAGTGGAAAGATAAAGACCTAGGAAATTCAGTCTGCTTCTGATAGATACAGTAGGGAGTAATGGATTGCAGCAAACATAGTAATCTAACCAGCTCTGACTCTAGTTGGTGAGGTATTTTATACATAAGGAAATTTGAGGACATCAGTGTCAAGGTTTATGCACTATAAGTGTAATTAATGAGGCAAAGAACTTGGTTACACAATCTTACCTGTTCCCTGACACAGGCTGAGATTCATAATCAAAATTACAGAAAGGGTTACTAGTAAAATCTACCACACAGAAACGCCTAAGCTAATAAAAAACTTAACATGTCAGCTTAAGCAAAGTGCAGCAAGTCATCTTTAGGTATTCCCATAATTTTTAATATCTAAATGGAAATTTTAAAAATTGATGAATGTTGAACAGTATCTTAAAATATGAAATATTTTCTGATCATTAAGGATTTTTTAAATTTTATTTAAAGAGAAAAAAAGCAATATAGAAAAAAGGGTAGAAACAATACAGAACCTCAAAAAAACCCCATAAATCACTAGTTGACAAACCACGTACTGTCCTCTCAGAAATATCTGTTCATGTTACAAAATTAAGGCATACAAAGTGAACACACAGTGAGGCTGCAAACAATTACAAAAAAAACAGGATGGAATAAAGCCAATTGAGACAGTATAGTGAAATTGGCCCAGAACAGCACAGCAGGTCATCAGGACAACAGTAATAGGCAACATTGTATATCTTGTTGTCTTCACAGTGGTTGTTATTCTACTAGATACAGCAAAATCAAAGAAATACACAACATTATAGAACACATCAACACAGAGTATTGAATAGAGCAACACCATTACTCAGGACAAAGCAAAACAGCGATAAAAATATCTGCCTTCAGAGATAGTAGAAGGAAACTCTCCTGTCTTGCTGTACCAAATAAGGTCACCTCCTAAGAGATACCCAGATCCCGGGATCCCAATTGTTAAGGGTGGGGTGAGGGGATATGGTATGTGGTATGTTTGATTCTAAGCCCGAGCCCTGGTAGGCAGCAGGCTGGTTGCTGGTTGGCTCAGTGCCCTAAGTTCCAACATGGCACGGATCTCAGGAGATGCTCTTGCTTCTTGTTTCCCCGCCCTGGGGTGGCGCGGCTTGCCAGACCACAGTCACTTACCAGGGCGGCAGGCAGGTTACTGGTTGGCTCGGTGCCCTAAGTTCCAACATGGTGCGGATCTCAGGAAATGCTCTTCATTAAGGATTTTTTTAAGTTTGAATTTTCAAGGCAAGCACAATGCACAATGTGCAATGGAGTCTCTATTACAAAGACCTTATAGAATAGATACTTTTTCTTTTTTGCAAAATTGTGTAGAATTTCTTGGAAGGTTTTATTGTACATTAATAAAATATGTCCTCCATATTTAACATGTCAGAAGCACTGGAAATATTGATAAATAACACTTATCACAATACAAAAATGTGGTTTAGATTGTAGATTTAATCTTCAGTCAGATCAATTAGTGTCATGTTGCAGGTCCTTTACTTCCTAATACCTGACCTTGGTTATGTTACTTAATCCTCCACAATCTCCCTAATTATATTAAGGTAGAGATAAATTTCACAAAAATTAGCATCACTTATTATAAAAAATATTGCTGTATTGTTAGTTTTAAAAAATGCCTAAGGGACATGAAATGATTGTTAAGTGTAAATAAATACACTGCAGCTAACACAATTTGGGTTAATTTGAAAGTAACACTATATAAAGTATTCAGAGTTAGAATATTTAACCAGAAGTCTCTTAACTGAGTGTTTAAAAATCAGGGTCCCCTAGACTTGGAATGTATTTGCTTTGGAAGTATTTTAGCTGGGTTTTTAAAAACTCTTTTCTTACCACTCTCAAATGGATTTTACATTCTTTCTCAGATTGATAGAGTTTACTGATTTTGACACCTGAGGATTTCTCTATGAAATGTTTAATATTTCATCATAAAAATATTTACAGTAGACAGCAAATGTACAATGTTTTCAAACCTGCAGTTTTTCCAAGGGAATCACTGAAATATTTCTAACAAACAGTAAGAAAATCTGAAAGCTTTTCATATGAAGATGGCCGAGCCTCCCTGATGGAAATAAAATTTGAAAGGGATTTCAAAATGTGAACGAAATTTTAAAAATTTATCTATTCCCTGATCATAATATTCTATATGGAAACGTCTAAGTATTGCATTCAAAATTTGTCCAACCATAAAAACTGAGAATTTCTAGCAAGTGTTTACTTGTCTTAACAAAATCCTAAAAAAAAATTTATATTATAAATTTTAGGGATAAAAATAGTAATATTTGAAGTATGTGTTACAAAGTTAAGTAATAAGAAATTAAAATCAAACAAAAATATTATCTAAATTTAAAGACTCAAATGGTACCTTGTGCTAATATTCGTTAAAAGAAGATCTTTATGTTTCTACACCAATAGAGTCTTTATTTCATCTTGGTGACAGAATATAAAATGTCTTGCAAACCTGCCAAGAACTAAGACTGAGACAAAACAACTAGAATGGAGAAAACAGAATGTGACAAGAAAAGCCAATGAAGGACAGTGAATTATAACTTGGGGCTTACCATCAGAGACATTGTAAAATGAAAAATGTTCATTGATTTTTCTCTCAGCTCAGCTAGAGAGATCATATATCTAATACATCTAAAAATAAGACTTTCCATTGGTTTTATCCTACTAAACCGGTAATAAAAGTGTGTTTCAGTAAAATTGTAAATGTGCGTCAGAACTATTGCTTATCAATTCAAAGAACTGAAAAATTTCTACCACCAACCTCAAAATTTTAACTATAATCAATACAATACACAACTGAAGGACAAAAGGTACACTGAATAAAACATATCATTCAGGGGATAATTGGTTCATTTTTGTCGAAACTATAACATCATAATTCCTTGCCATTGAATAATTGATCTTTTTCATGAGTAGAGTAGAATGTTATTATTAGCTCAGCTAAAGTTTGGAGTGATTCTAAGAACTTGTCACTAAACTAATATTCTCCAAAATAGAGAATTTTCTGACCAGGATTTACTCTATGAATGTAATTCCTAAATTATTGTTTTATACAGCATGTTGGAAATATGAGTGCCCAGAAAATATTTTAAAAATCTGTTTTCTTCTCAAAGAAAAAAAAATTGTTAAGGAGTTAAGCTAGATTATTAGTTTCAAACAAATACCCAAACTACTGTTGCACACATGCCAGCTTATATATTTCTACTTCTTTGGCTACCTACAAATATTTTCCTAACTAGCACCCCTCACGAGGCTGCAGTGGTTCTATGACATTTCTTACGTTCTTTTATTTTAACTTTTTTTTTTCAGAAATATCCTGGATGATATTGGAGAAGACAAAAAAGTCACCCATCATTCTCCAGTTTCATCATCTTATAAAATATCGCTTATAAATAAAGCACAGAAATATATATATAAACAGAGAAAGAGAGAGACAGACAGACAGACAAACAGAGACAGAGAGAGAAATTTCTGCCAACGTGCCTGTTGTGGGTGAATATAAGATCATGTCATCTGAAAACAGTGAACATTTGTCTTCTTTGTTTCCTTCTCAGTTGTCCTGTATTTCTTTCTCTTGCTGATTTCTTTAATAGGATTCCCAGGTTACGTTGCATAAAAGTGATATAAATAGGATCTTATTTTGTATCAGATTCTAGGGAGAAAATTTTCAGATTTTCCCTATTCAGTATAATGTTTTATTGGATCATTATAAATGTTTTTAGTGTGTTGAGATAATTCCTTATTTATCTTTATCATAAAGCTGATGAATTTTATCAACTATGTTTTCTGCATCTCTTGATAGGATCTTATGTTTTCCTTTATTCCACTGACACATTATATCACTTGGATTTATTTGTGAATATCAAACGCTCTTACATCTCTGAGGTAAATTCCACTTGATTTTTATAAAATAATCCCTTTAAAGTGCTATTGGGTTGAGTTGCTAGAATTTTGCTAAGGACATTTACATGCATGAGATGTGATCAAACTGTATGATGAATATTTAGAATTTAAAACAACATAGTTTTTTTTAAAACAGATACATTCCCAGGAAATCCTCCCCAAAATGCATCCTCATGCTTCACAATAGTTATCATTCACACCACCTCTAAAGCAGTTGTTAATGTCCCCTTTCATATGCATTTTTATGGGATGTGATAAAAACTACAGGGAATGCTGCTGCCTCATGCTATCCAACCGAAAGGTAGCCTCCTAAAGACATCATGATGTGGTGTATCCTCATCCACTTCCCTCACAGGGTATGACACAGTGTCACTTTGGCTGTTCTACAAAGGCAACAGTGAAAGATAAATTACTCGGATGGATCCATTCAGACAATTGAGGCAGTCACAATGTGCATCTGAAGACACTTAGGAAAAAGACCTTTTAGTACTGCTCAGAAAATGGCAAAAACTATGGGACAGTTGTGCTAGAAGAAAAGGGGAACATTGTTAGGTGGATTAAGGATAATGTGTATTTTGTGAAACATAATCTTCTAACTTGTGTGAAAAATGGATTATATGCAATTTATTGGTCTGTTTTGGTTTAAATATTTATACCAGGAAAAATCAAACAAGTCACATGAATCTTTTCAAACTCATTACCTGGCGCTTGCTAGGTAGTAAAAGTAGTTGAAGGTAGTAAAAACACAACAGAATAAGACAGAGCCAAGCCAATCAAGAGAAAGCAATTCACCAGTCCTCTTGGTAAGCACTTCCCTTTGGTGTGAGCCAGGAGGAGACCTAGTCAGCAGCTCCCATGAGCCTACTATGAATAGGCTGAGAATCAAACATCCCCAAGCCCCTCCCACCACATTAGCAATTGGGGACAGAGGTCTGAGCATCTCTTGGGAGAATGACCGTATGCAAAGTCAAGACAACAGTGAAAGATAAATTACCTTCTATCTTCTGTATGAAGCCAAATGTTGTTTTCACTGTTTTGTTTCATTATGAGTAATTGTTTTACTCTATTCAATATTCTCTTTCGATTGGTTTTATAATGTTCTGTTTTTGGTTTGATTTCGCTATTCCTAGTTGACTGGACAACTGTTGCGAAGATAACAAGATATACTATAGTACCTCAAATTTTATTCAACTTGCCCATTTTTATTCCATATCTGACTAATGTTTAAAAGCAAATCAAGGGCTGGGGGTTTTGCTCAGAGGTGTAAGCATCTGCTTGGCAAATGTGAGGTCGTAAGTTTGATCCCCGGTACCAAAAAAAAAAAAAATCAAATTCTCATATATTGTAATTAAATCCAGCAATACATTTTACTTTTAATAAGGCTTTTAATATAAACATACATACTGGACATGAATTTATATTGTCTCCTCTATGGACCCAAAAAGTAGTTGTTCGTAAGATATCTGTGGGTTCCTAATTACTTATCCAGAACTCCAAATACCAAAAATAAAGGCAGTTGTATTCTAGCATTTCTTTTTAATATTTAATAGAGTTTTACAATCTTAATACTTATAAAGTGAAGAACTTAGATTTTTGTTAGTGGTAATAATAGTATTTACTCAAGGGTAAAAGAATTCCCACAGGATCCTGGTGTATGTCATCTTAATTGTTTTGAAACACAAAGTATGTTGGAACACTTGGGAGGAGGGGAGTCAGAATATCCTCCCGCTGCAGCTTTCTGCTTTTATATCCAAGGAACGTGGAACATATCATGTCGCAATCAATCACGTTGGCATCGGAAGTAAAAAAGGTAAAGACAACTATAAAACAAGCAAGATGAAGAAAGTATGCTTTGACTTTCATTCTCTTTCTTAAAACAAGAGACGAAGTTCCCATGTATGAGGTGCTCTATCTGAAATGCCAGGAAGTTACATTCCTATTGCCACAGATGGGAGGTGAAGTGTACAGAAAGTTTCACAAAACAAGTTTTCCCCCCTGCCATTTCTTCACCCAGTAAACTACCCTGCATAATCACTTTGCCTTCTAGGAGATTCACAACTTACTTTTCTTTGTTGTAATTCTTACAAGTCTTCTGTGTCATATAAAGGTTTTATTGAATAAAATTTTATGGTTTTCTTAATTTTATTTGTCTTTAAGAGTTCAATTCTCAGGCTAAGCCAAAACATTCTGAAAAATGCAAGAAAATATTTGCTCACCTATAATATATATAGAAACTGAGTTCCCAGTAAAGAAAATGATTTAAGGTTCCATTGCTAAATTAGTGTCAGAAACAGAATACTTATACAATGGTTTATGGTGAGAGAGTTAGGATAAAGTAGTTTATCACTGATATTTTTAAAATTTTATTTTTCAGGATGATGATAAAGAAGAATAATTTTCATTATTTTATTGTGGAAAAAGTCTGCACACAATATAACTTTTGAGTGCCCGTACCATGGATCAACAACTTACATTATTACATTTTCCGTAATGAATGGCTCTTGGGATCATATTCTTATCCTGTTCTGATGGAAACAAGAATTTGATCATTTTTTATGTCCCATAATTTTCTAAATGTTTAAATGACTTGTATTATATATAAAGTGACCACAACAATATTTCCAAAGTATAAAAACAAAAAGTAATATTTAAAAGCTTAATTTTCAAAATTTCACAAGATTCCTAAGTCTTTGGCATGTTACTAACATAAAGCTTTTGGAAAGGAAGAGAGAGAACATACCAGAAGAAAAGAAAACGTGCAAACATCAGAGTTACATATGCTGCCTAATTGAAGTGTTCTAAGTTTCCTTCTCAGTTATAAAAGACTTACTTTATCAGTACAAAGATGTGAGTAGTAGATGAATTTGACAACTCTTCTGCTTCTTTCATTGTGGTATTTGAAATTTGAGATTCATGGAAAGTATCAATAGGTGGACTTAATGTAATAGCCATTTATTATTTGTAGAATCTACTATTTTTTGCTCTGAACATTCATCTTCCATCAAGAATATATATATATTATTAATATTAATATATATGATATCATTTATCTGATCACTGAGAACACCACTCTTATTGATGCACTTAAATCAATGAAAACACAAAATCATAATTAATTGTTGGTTCAAAAGTTTATATGAAGTTTATCAAAAACATATAGTGAATGTTTAATTATCACAGTACAATACACATTACCAGTATTGCTCTTCAAAGTATCCAACTCCCTCATTTCAAATACACTCACTCTGTTGTTCTTGTCACTTTTTGAAGCAGTTCTGGAAGGTCTCTTTTGTGTCTTTAAAAATGTGATGAAAAATACGATGAAAGTTGGTTCAGAGTGTCATCCAGTGAAAGACACCTCGTTGTCACATTACAGTATGTCCTCATCCATTGCAGTCATCTAATCTTCCAGCTCTTTTTTTCTTTCCTCTTTTTACTGTGTGCATGCATGTGTGTGTCCTTGTTTGATTTTGGTTAAAAAAAAAGTAATGCTGGCCTCACCAAATGAATTCCTTCTTTGATTTTTGGGAACGATGCAAAAATAATTTGAATTAGATCTTCTTAATATATTTGATAGTGGATGGGCAGTTTATTCTTACTGATTCAATCTCACTGCTTTGTATTGGTCTATCCATAGATGTGTCTTCTTAATTAAACTTTGGTAATGTACATATATATATATATATATATATATATATATATATATATATAAGAATTTGTCCATGACTTCAAGGTAACTGAACTTATTGCCTTATAGTTATTTATAACAATCTCCAATGATCATTTTTATTTCTGTCATGTCTATTGTAAGGTATTCATTTTTCTCTGCTTTTGAATTTTCTCTCTTCTTTCATTGCCATAATTAAGACTTTGCCTATTTTATGCCATTGAAGCAGCGCACTTTGTCTTGTTGAGCTTTTGTATTCTTATTATTTAATTCTTAATTTTAATTATATTTATTCTGATCTTTATTGCTTCTGTCTTACTATTTTAGAGGTGGTTTGTTCTTGTTTTTCTAATTCTTGGAGATACTGCAATAAGTTGTTTTTGTTTTATATAGACTTGTTTTCTATAAACTTCCTTATTTCTGCTTTTGTTTAGTCCCATAAATTTTGGTACACTCTTTCTGCATTTTTATTTTATAACCCTCTTAATTACCACCCACTTATGTAAGGGTGATGTGCAGAACACTTACTGAAAAGTTACTGAAGAAATGAACATAGAACAGTAAAACCCAACACACTCAAAAGAAGGCAGTCAAAAAATATTGAAAGAAAAAGACACATTTGAAAGAAATAGCATTCCAGACCCTGCCTAGGGTTCCTGGACCTCACCCAGCCTTGGTTAACAGCAGCGATGCCTGAAGTCTCTGAATTCTCAGTAAGCAGGTCAGTCCTTCAACCCTAGAGCAAAGCCAGTTGGGGTTTGCAAGAGTCTCAGGTTTCATCTGTCCTGTGTTTGGGCTGACCCTGTGGTCCTTATGTGCTAGGCAAACTCATGCTAAGCCCCACCCCAGCCCTAGACCTTTGCTTTCATAAATCACTGGAATGAGAAAATATTAATAAAATAAAATAAATAACATTAAGTTTAGTCCACTATCATAATGTTTAACTAAACTGTAAAGAGCATTATAATTGTAAGAAAGTTTTGCTGTTTTATCGTCTCTTATTCACTATGTTGTTAGAGGAGATAACTCATTTTACAAATAATATGAGAGAGCAGAGAGAACCATATGGGACACTTAGCAGTTGACAAAGAGAGCAGATCTTTAGTTACATCCACTCACAACCTGGGGGAGGAGGACCCTGCCTACCCCTCAGAGCCAAGCACGCAATGCACTGAGGAACTCAAGGAGCAAGCAGACGCTCTAAGAAGTAGAGTCTGCAGCCACAAGAAGACAGGATGCTTCCATCTCTGAGGGAGGACAGGATTAGTTTTTGATGTCATAAAAAATTCAAGTATGTGAAGTCTAACGTGAAAATAAATATAAAAATTCAGGTAGATTGTCAGTATTAGTTTAAGAAAACCATGAATTCTGTAAGCATAAGAAGCAAGTATGACTATATATATATATATATATATATACACACACATATATATTAAGCAATATAGAATTTGAGAAAAGCAATTATATAAGAAGAATTGTTAATATTGAAGGAATGAAAATTTATCGTGAAGATATACTGATATGAAATTTGAATGTATTTAAAACCATAGTCTTATAGTACCTGAAGCCAAAATAAAGACAGCTAAAGAGACAAGCAAAAGATTTGTACTCACTATTGAACATACTTTTACACATTTATCAGCAGCTGATAGAACTAAATACAAATATTAATGAGGATTTCTAATGTTTATGTGATATTGTTATTCAGATCATCTGAATTAAAATTCACACAACACTATATTCATATTTTTCAGAATTCACATGAATATTTTTCCAAAATAGATCATATGGTGAGTCATAATATTCTGTAATGAATGAGAGAGAAAAAGAGAAAGAGAGAGAGAGAGAGAGATTCTTTGACTATATGGGAGTATCTCATGGTTCAAAGAAATTATAAAAGATATTAGAAAATGTAGGCCAGGGATATAACTCCATGCCACAGTGTCTGTCTGTCAAGTGTGAGGTCGTGAGTTCGATTCCAGGTACCCCCCCCCAAAAAAGATGTAAGAAAATGTGAATCAAATGAAAGGACAGCATAGATTGTGATTTATTTCTATAGTTTTATATATTTAACTTACACTTTTATATTATAAAATGAAAAAAGTAGAACGTTCTTAAACTAATGTATCATTTTAAAGCTTAAAAGTAAGTATGAAAGGAGGATAACAAAATAATGCAGTTAAAAGCAGTAATTGGTGAAATACAAAGCAAATTATTAAAGATCATTAACAAAAGTGAAGTTTGTTCTTTGAAAAATTTAAAGGATGATAAAGGAAAAATAGACAGAAAATGATGAATGACAACTATGAAGAAAGGTCTGCTTCCAAAACACCATATGAAAAGAATATGAAACATATCATCACAAAATGGTCCAAAAAGTCATGTCAGTTACACAACACAGACATTACAATATTATTTGAGAAATAAACTTACTAACAGTAACACAAAAAATAGAACATAGAATAAATCTGCACTTATCAAATAAACTAAAAAAAAACATAAACCTAATTCTTTTACTGGGAGGTAGTGAGGTAAATAGTCTATGATTCATTTAAGGAAAATCTATTAAAAATGTAAATCTTTTAAGACAACATTAGAAAAGACAATCATTCTCAAAGATGCTTGGTTCCCCAGTACATTATGAGTGGAGACTTATATACCAGTATCACCAAAATAACAGAGAAATTCTTTATGATATATGAACAATTTTAACTCAACAAATTAGAAAATAGTAACAGATTAATCAGCAATTGGCATTTATCTCAGACTGGCCGATTTGATACAATATGTGAAAACAGACCAGTACGACTTATGATTTTGATGGCTAAATGGAAAAAAGTCCACAGGGACATTTCAAAATAGCATTAAATACCACAGAAATTAAATATTCAATAATTATTACAGTAATGCTCATAACCTTAACTGCCTACAGTTACTTAGTTTGTTTTATCTTTAAAATAAAACATTAATTTAAATTTTTCAAACTGAAAACTATAATTTTCCATATTAGCAGACTGACAATAAAAGTAGATTATCTTCTGAATATTACTGTATTAAAATCATCATGTTTTGTAAATTTATTAAAACTGATTAGCAACATTATGAGAAAATTAGGAAAATAATGAAATTTCTTCAACCTAGTCTTAACACTATATATTTAATTATGAAATGTTGACATCTACCCCAACCCAAATGCTGAAAATCATCAAAATATCAGCTCTCATTAATTGTGTTAAATATTGTACTGTAATTCTAACCAGTAAAACAGCAATAAATGAAGAATTCTGTTTTGACATTTAAGAAAATAAACATTGATTTTTCTAAAATTTATAAATAAAATTCACCTGTTAATATTTCAACATGCTTCTTTTGTTGACAATTGCAACTACATAACAGAATTTACCTAGAAAAAAAAGGATCAAAAACACACAAAATAATCTTTAAGTAGAAGAAAAAAATTAAAAGACTTAATCTACTTTTTCAGGACTATAAAATGCAATGATCAAGAAAGTAAAATAGTTTAGAATTTACCAAAAGGACAGAAATAGATTGACAGGAAAAGAAGAAAGAGAGAGAGAGAGAGAGAAAGAAAGAATCTAGTAGTACATCTACATATTCAACTGACTTCAGCAAAGGATTTAAAACAAATCACTAGGGAAAAGACAGCTTTCTCTATAAATGGTACTGAATCAATTGAATCAACATATAGAAAAAGAAGTAAGTACAACATTTATCTCAATATGATAGGTTGAAAAATGGTCTTTCCTTCTAAATTCATGCAATATTTGATCCCCTTCATAGTGGTATTAAAAAGCTAAGTCTTTTGGGAAGTGATTGAGTGATAAGAGATTAATTCTCATATTGGATGGATTAGTGCCATGTAAAGCAATAAAGGAAACCATTTTATACTTTCTTCCCTTCCTCATTCTGCTCTATAAGATAAAGGTACCCGCTCTCCTGGACAGATGCAGCAATAAGCTACCATTCTGGAGGCAGAGAGAAGTGTCTTCACTAAACACCAAACCAGTCAATGTCTTAATTTTGGGCTTTTCTACCTTTAAAATTCTCTTAAAAATGAATTTCTATGATTCATAAATTTCCCAGTCTTTGGCATTTTATTATAGCATCACAAACAGACTACTACAGTCACACACTGAACTGAAAACATTCATTACATTCATTATATTTAAAATTCATTCATTCATTACATACATTATATTTAAAATATCTGTGAAGATTGTGGAAGAAGAAATGAAAAACATCTGGGGGAATATAATCATTAAATTAAGGGCTCCCCAAAAGTTCCACATAGTAAGAAAACTTTTTGAAAAAATTGACTGTAAGAAATTTCATTTACTAGAAAATATTATTAATAAAAAACAGAATAGCAATGATATTCATAATTCTCACATTTAATGTAGAACTTACAGTCACAAAATGTAGAAACTCCTGTAAATGTAAAATTATCAAAAAAATAACATAAAACATTTGATAAAATAAGACTCATACCACAAAAATCTCTGTAGAGATTGTTGCTTAACACAAAATAATTGGTTTGTGGAGTAAGTATAAACTAAAATCATACTGATACTTCACATATGATATATGACAATATTAGTGGTTGTTAATGATCAGGAGTTGTAACTTTCATACATTTTCAGAAGGAAGGAAGAGAAATACAATGTTAACAGTTATTGTGTGTTTCTTCAAAATGTAGTATATTTCTATGCATGCATGCAGATTTTTCACTCTTAGATATTTAGCTAAAATAAATGAAAATATATTTCCAAAGAAAAATCCAAACAAGAATGCTACCTAAGTGTTTTTGTGATGAAATGTATCTAAATTGGAAACATGAACATGCATTAAAAGAATAGAAAATAACACTATATCTTTAAGATTCATACTGCAGTTCAGTGAAAACAAACAAAAAAAGAAAATTACATTTACAAAAGGAGGAGGTATTGTATGCTTCTTATTTCACAGCCAAGACAAGGATAGCATTTTGTGTAGTAAAAGAAGACAGAGAAGTGATCTTTAAAACTGATTTTAAAGTTGATTTTATGTGACTTGAATATAGCAACAAAATTCATAGAGATATACACATATTCTGACTGGAAATTTTGCTTATTATATATAGTATTTTATATCATATATAAGATCATATATTATTGATATAATTTTCATATAAAATGCACATGCTTGTAAGCAGTTTGTGCATATAAACAGCTGATGTGTCACTATGTAAAATTTATCTAAGGAATGTGCATGGCTATGTTGAATCCTCACTGAGACATTCTCTAGTCTCTCAATCTGGTCCTTCTCATCTACTCAGCCCAACCTGTCACAGATGCCCAGCCTGCTGGTGCTACTTCAGCACCCTGGAAGACAACTTGAAAATCCTCCAGGAAGCTGGGTAAGTAATTTTCTCTGCTTCCTGCCCATCTTTCCACATGAATTCATACAGTTCTTTGGCTTTCTCTTGAATAACCAATGAATACCATTTTAGCTACTTGAATAACTTTACCAGCTACTATCAATCTCTATAAGTAAGCTCATGGGGGTTCTTTACTTAGGGTCTCAGAGGATTGAAATCAAAGCATCACCCAGGGTGTGTTCTTTCATAAAACCCTGGAGAAAGAACCAGCTTCCAAATGAATATTGACCAATTCAGTTGTTGTTTACTACCAATAGGACTTAGCTCCATGCTTCTTGGTCTGATGTAACTCAGAAGGTTTGTAACTATTAGCTAAACACATCTCATCATGTGGCCCCTTCCATCTTTCAGCCAACAATGAATAGTAGAATCCTGATCACACTTTGAAACTTTTGGATCTTGTTTCTGCTATGACTGCTAACTGGTTTTATGATTTTATGTTTTTACTTGACTGGATTAAATAATTTGTATCTTAGGGTCAAGTGACTTGTAATTGTAGTTAATCTCCAGAATCTCTTTTTCCCTCCATTATTGCAAGATTGAATAATTGGAGAATAGAAATCCTGACTTTATGAATGATGATTACCAAGACAAGCACAGGTGAATCATGGAAAGAATTTTATTTTTGAGCACTGGATAATAATGGGTGTGTATAAAACTCACAATTGTATTCATTGTATGAACTATTTCAAGCACTGATTCAGCAAAGTGTATCTAACAAATATAATCTTAATGAACAAATTTCTATAATTACTATAGCAATATCAATATATTTCAAACAGAGAAAAGACTGCTAGAAAATTCTACAGATGAACTATATTACATATTCCTAAAATGATGATTTAACCATTGTTTCTTTAACTTTGTATAACATTTCCTGTTTTATATCTGTTTTATATCCAGAATTATGTTATTCTGTTCATTTCTCCTAAGCTTTCTAAATTTATACTTTCTTTAATTAATCTTCCAACTTATGAATAAAACTAAGTGAGAATTGGCCAGACTATTGAGGTCAAGATAGACAATTATTTACTTCTTGCTAAAATGTTTATATTAAAACAAGAATACCAACTTTTATACTAAATTTCAACTTGTTGTTCATCTTATATCAATAAAATGCATAAAATGTTTCAATTTTTGCATGATTATAAGCGTGGATATTTTCGTGCGGCAAGATAACACTTGGTACATTGGGGTAAAAGAAATTTTGAGAATCACTCATTTCTAAAAGAAAATTTTTTAAAAAAATAATTTAAGTATGTGTGTCTACAATTTAAATAGTTCTGAGACCTACAATTTTCTTAATATTGCTGCATTATTTGATGGCAAAAGTTATGGTAGTATTTCAACTATGTTTTATTTAATAATAATTAGAATTTATTTGAAAGACATTGGATTCCTGTTGGAGACCCCAGTTTACTTGCAAAAATGCGAACAGTTTGTGAGCAACAAAGGAGAACTCATCAAGTAGGGGTTCATAGGTTTCAAACAAATGAACCATAAGGGTGGAATTCTGGAGCTCTTCATTTTGTCTTCATTTATCAATATGGAAATGTTTTCTGTCCTCATACTCACCCTAAAAAGACAAAATAATTCAAGACTGAAAAACAGAATACATGTGGAAGGCAGGGGAAAATATGGAATGAAATAATTATAGAACAATAATGCCTCATTTCCAATTCTAACCAAGACAAAAATTATAAAATGAATAAAATGTAAGACACTTTGACAGAAAAATAAATAATTAAAGTTGGGCTTATCTTGCCTTCTGCACATAGTTATTTTGTTTGTGTTCTTGTTTTTTGTTTTAGTAAAATAATGAGCAGTAGGTATAAAAGAAAATTGTGTATAGCAAAGAGAAGAGAAGGCATTCAGCAGAGAGGTTACTCTCAGTGGAATTGCCTGAGAAAAGAAATTGCAGAAACAGTGTCAGTGTAAATGCCTGGAAATATTTTGTAATTTGGCTTTCCCATTCTGCTGTTCCCACTTCCACTGCTACTCTTTACACCTGTCACAGCAACATCTTTATCAGCTGTTGTTTTCCTTATATGAAACAAAAGTAGTAGAAATGACTGTGCAAGTGAAAATAATGTCCATGTTGTGACCGAGGGTGACATCATTCTCTGTTGTTTAAGAGGGGGCAATTTCTCTGAAGACAGAGAAGTGTGGGAATAAGACTTAATTGAAATGTAAAAAGACTATATGTAAACAATACAGTTGGTATTTGAAATGGGCTGAAAGTTGTTTTTTTCCCCTTGTTTTCCTTATTTTTAGCAACACAAGAACCACTCTATCAAAGAAACAGCTTTTTCTGACAAAATGTCACTAATAGCATTGCAAAGCAGAAGTTGCTCTGTGAATGTAATGTGGCAAATTGGAAAATATTAAAAATCTAAAGCATAGAAATATTCTAAAACAATCATCATAGGGACTATGGGCACAGTTAAATTTTTGAATTTTCTTCTCCACTCAAACTTTGTTACTTATAAACTACAAACTTGGTCTCAAATAGGTCCAGTTTCGGACTTCATTAACTCTGACAAGTCATAAACACAATGCTACAGTCTTTCAAATCACAATTTTAAGAATCCATACAACTGAATGGTAATCCTTAGTGGAATGAGATAAATGAATGTCCTCTAAGCTGAACACTGACTGGTTCAGAGGCATCTGAGCCACAGATTTTGTATGAGTAAGAAATGTAAGGTGGGGATGTGAACTAAGTGACACATAGGCCAGGAACTGTTCTAAAAAGTGACAGCGGTATGATCAGCAAGACAGATGACATTCATATGCTAGGATCTTAAAAGTTCACACATTTATAACACAGTAAATAAATGACTGAAATAATTTTAATTAAAGGATAACACCTATGAATGAAATGAAAGGTAATTCTTTGAGAATGACTTGGCCAGAGCCATTTTTAACCAGGTGTTTGTGGAAGATCTCACAGGAGAAAGTGCAATTTTAAAATGCTTAAACAACAAGGAATTTAGGATCTGGGGATCTTTACTGGTAGATAGAGTGAAATGTATAAAGACTGCCAAACCTGATGTCTTAGAATATAATGTTGGTCAGCGGTGTGTGAGTAATGCAAAAAGTAGAAGATGATGTGATAGAAATGGGAAAGAGGATATGTGACAGATGGCATAGACCTGCATAGATCATTTGTTAATTTTGACTTCATTGTTAGCCTACCCTCACCTACACTTGTTGGGGACCAGGCTATGTGGTAGCTCATGGGGAGCCAACTTAAATCCCCATAGTCCTGAGGTCATTGTGACCTTGCTTCAGGAACAGGGAGGTGTTGGGAAGACCTCATGGCCCCAGGCTATGGGTGAAATGCTAATAACCTTGCACTCCTGAGGCAAGATAGCAACCCCTGAAGACAGTTGTCAAAATACAGGAATTTGAGTTTAGAGAAAATCTGGTTCCTGATTAACTTAATCCTTATCCACCCACTTTCTAGTTACTATTCCGCCACCCCTACCCCTGTGCTTCTTGCTAGGCATTAAAAGCAAGCCAGCCGCAGAGGTAGCCCAGCCAGTGCGCTAGAGGTGAACTCTTCCTGGTCTCCCTTGTACCCGGAAGTTTGTCTCTTTAGCTTTCCCTATTTCCATTGTTCCCCTCACAGGTACCTGAGGGTCTGATCAGCCCTCAGGTATACATTGTCCAGCTAAAAGGGGTGACCGTAGAAACAGCCACAGCTCTTGATTTATTGTTTTTCAATTGGAATTGACCAGTAGATGAGATTAGAAGAGTATCTGAAGAACAGAAGAGAAACAAGTGTCAGTAATATGTCCAACAGCTGTGGTCTGAATGTTGTACTGTGCTTATCTTACAGTCCTAATGCACAGAGTAGCAGTATTTAAAGGCAAGGCCTTTGGACGTTGGGTAAGTCATGATGGCAAAACTCAGGAGCCAAAAGAAAGAGCTGTCACGTCTTCTGCCATATAGAAACACAGCAAAAGGACCAGGCATGATACTACATACACCAGAACTCCAGAGACTGAAGCAAAAAGATTGCCAGGAGTTCAAAGCCAGCCTGAACTACATAGCAAGACGCTGCCTCAAAAAAATGAACAACAACAACAACAACAAAAAAAAAAAAACACCCACCGAACACCAAAACAGAAAATGTTGTATGTGAACCAGGAAGTTGACACTCATCACAGTGACTGCCAGTTCTTTAACCTTGAACTTGAGAGTATGGAGAAATCTGACAAATAAATTTCAGGCACATGTAAGACATCCCTTTTTATATTTTGTTAAAGCATCCTAAATGAACTAAAACATCTATTAAATCACTCTACAGTAGCCACTTTCCCCTACAAATAATCCCAAATTGTAGGAGCTAGGGTCCATATCAATGAATTTTGTAGATTTCTATAACTGAACCCAACTTAAGATCAAAGTTTGGTTAATTCAGGTGTTTTCTGTCCTATAGAATTTTACTACAGGTGTGTTGATTCACCAAAATTCAGACTCATACATTTACATTTTTCAAATTTAAATGTATTGTTACATGGTGGGACCCTATTTGATATGAAAATAAATAATCAAGATTTTTAAGTGTAAAATTCATAGTGAAGTCCAAATGTCTCATATCATCCACTATTAGAAAACTAAATTCTTTCCTATTTGTACGATGTGAAACCATGCTCTTTTAATCCTCCTCTTTCCTGCTGTTTTAACCTGTAGCCAACAGAGTCTGGGTCACAGAGGGTATTTGTGACCTTAGAACAGCCATATTTGAGGTCTTTGGGATGAATATTCTGGGTCACTTCCTCTTTATTTAAACTTCTGACTTGAAAAGGCAGAATGATTTTTCAGGAGTTTCACTGACATTAAGTGACAGATGTACATAATTTTAAGAAAACCTTGCACACAAAAATGCAAGATAATACTGGGAAAAAATTGTAAGAAATACGGAGACAACATTGTAGAATTAATTTTTCTTTCATAAGTATGCCCTTGAAAAGCTCTGAACAAAAATAAAAGCATTGTGTGCTAGGAAAACTATAAAACACTTGCAGAATAAACTTTCCAAATACTTATATTTGCTAAGCCTGTATAATTTCTTGCTCTAAAACATGATTGTCTTCATTTTTCTAAAGAAATAAAATAGAAAATTGTATAATTCAAAATATGAAAGTTTATGCTCCTCATTGAGAAAAGTATGGAGACTACATGAGACTTAAGCTTACGCTGCTCAGCGTCTTCTGGGATGGCTGAGTCCTATTCATTTCTATAGAAAGATAGATAAATACAAAGACAATCTAAGTTTAGGCTTTGTCAAACAAAGATAAAATGCTTGAACTATTTTTTTAGAGCTCCAGTAATTCTTCCTCATAAAACTGCATCTGAGATAACTGACTCTGTATTTACACAGACAAACAGAAGCAGAGGTTCAACCAAGAACCTGGTAGTATTGTCCAGCATAAATCCCTGGAAGCAGATTACCAGATAGCCCACATCAAATTCTTTCCTTGTGATTTATCATCACCTTGCAATATATTTATTGTAAGCATTTTGTTTACCATTAGAAAAAATTTCTAATTAGAAAAATTTGTACAGAAAGTTTTGACAATTTTTTATTTCAAATTTTATTTCAAAGATATAAGAAGACAGATATTTTGCTAAGTATCAAATTAACACATTTAGTCTTGACCCTTAAAAAGGTGATATTGCATAAGAGAAAATTAAAAAAAATATATATATATATAATCATACCACATTTTATTTTCTCCAAGTCCAAATAGAAAAATCATGTTATTTTATTTACTTATTTGAAGAAAATACCATTTTTTTCTTAAAATAAGAAATTCCATGCTGAGTTTATGATAGGTGAGGTCTTTGCTTTTGGAGATGGCAGGTGTTGTAACATAAGTAACTTTGGGGCAGATTAGTAAACTTTAAGAGATCTTGTGCTCTGGGAGACCCAAGGGCATCTGGGGCTATATATTTCAATAAATCACATTGGCTACTTTGAATTATACTAAATGCCAGTGGAGTCATGGAAAATAATAGCAATAACAACAAAACAATACATCAGCAAAACAATAAATATATTAAAGCAGCAGTGCAACAAGACAATAGCATCAGCAACAAAAAAGTTAACAAAATATGTCCTGTGTATTTATGACTTATTCAATCTGGTATTTCTCTGTCTATAACTCTAAACTCTTTGGAAGAAGAAGTAATCAGATGACCCCCTGGTTTAGCATTTATTCATTCTTATTCAGATATTGGTTTCTTATTTTATTCAATGAATACATTTGTGGGATTCCTAATAATGTCAGGATGATAAGGAATATTGAAGTATATAAGTTTAATATACAAAGTCAAGATTTCCATTATGAAGAATGTTAACAGTCTATCTTTACAAACTATCATCATGAGGAGGCAACATAAAAATCAACTGATCCTTTATAGTAATATGAAGATTTTTAATTGTTCTTTGTTGAACATTGAAATGTTATAAATATTTTATTAGATCACTTTTACTTAAACCAGTATTTGTTGACATATTTCACCAGCATTCTTATTTTAAATTTAAGGTTAATGAGGGTCTGTAAAAACATAAAGAATGTTGCTATAAATTTGAATCTATTGTAAAATTAGATTTACCTACAGGTTTGCAATACTACAGAGGCAACGTTATTTCTACAAAAGGAGTTTGAAGAGGTTTTTTTTTCTAAAGCAAGGTGACAATGATATTGATATAATTAGATACTTTGCTTTCAACATATAAATTTGTGTCAGGTCCTTCTCATCTAAAATGAAATAATGTTCTCCCCCCACACTCTCACCTGTTTTGTTTTCTGTTTTGGCATAAATAAACATTAGATTGCACCTGCAGGGGACCTCCCGAAGACCAGCAGCTCGGCCTGACTGTTTGGGACCAAGAACCTCCTGAAGACCGGCAGCTCGGCCTGGTGTGTTTGGAACTGGGAACTTGGCAGAGACCAACAGCTCTGCCTGTGCTGTTTGGGTCTGGTAGGCCCACCCTTCACCCATAATGAACCTCATGGAGACCAGCATCTTGGCCTGGTCTGTTTGGGACTGGGAACTTCGCGGAGACTGGCAGGTTGGCCTGGGCTGTTTGGGATTGGGAACATTGCACAAACCAGTGGCAGAGGGCCTGAGGTGCCTGGGACTGCTGCTGTTGGGCCCCCCTTCTCCAGGAACATCTAGGAAGCCTGCCCAGGACTGAGCTGACTGGGACCACATCTGCTGGATGCGCCCTTCCACTGGGAACATTGGACTACAGTGGACTACCATGTTGGCTTGACAAGAGGTTCAGGAATCCCTCACCCAAACAGAAGACCTCATCAGGCTTCAGTCAGTGTGGCACCGTAGGAGGAATTCAGGAGACAGGATCCGTTCTTCATTGTGGTACTCAGCAATTTGACAAATATCAACCACACAGTAGAACCCTGAAACACACATTGCAGAAAGTTGTGTCTGTTGGAATAGAAAGACCAGAAATTCACCCAAAAGGTGAAAATGACTAAACGAAAAGGCAAAATGGAATCCTGAACATCTAATCCATCAGGAGCAAATGCAGGTGGTAATGAAATAGAGGACCCCAAAATTCATACACCAGAAATCTCTGAAAAGATAGCAAATGAAGTAAAGAAACAAATCCATGAGGCTATGGAAGAAATCAAATTAGAAATAATGTCTTATATAAGGACAAAAGTAACAACCTTAGTAAATGAGTGCTCAACATAGCTAGAGAAGAAATAGATAAGAAACTTCAGGAGCAAGGAAAATTGATTGAAACTTTGAATGAACAATGCAGAAAACAAGCAGAATCTATGAAACAAATTGAAAGAGACATGCAAGAAACAAAATATTGCATTGAAAGCCTACAAAGCCATTTAAATGAAGCTGAGGATAGAATTTCAGACCTTGAGGACAGGATTACAGATAGCGATCTTGAAAGGGTAGAACTTATTAAAACAACAAAGCAGCATGAAATGACAATCAAACAACTACAAGATGATGCCAGGAGAAACAATGTTAAAGTAATAGGCATTAGTGAGGAAGTAGGAGACAATGCAAAGGATATAGCTAAGCTGTTCACAGAAATAATGGCCAACAATTTCCCAAACATGGGAGAAAAACCAGCTCTACAAATAAGTGAGGCATATAGAATGCCATACAGTCATAACCAACATAAACCTACACCCAGACATATAATTATTAAGATCTCAGACATACAGCATAAAAACAGAATACTAAAAGCTGTTAGAGAAAAGACACAACTCACCTATCAAGGAAAGCCTATTAGAATCACAGCAGACTCTCAGCACAAACCTTCAGGTTAAGATGAGCTTGGAGTGAAGTATTTCAAGCCCTAAAAGAAAACAACTTTCAACCCAGACTGACATACCCAGCAAAACTGTGTTTCAAATTTAATGGAGAAATGAGATACTTCCACGACAAAGAACAACTAAAGAAATTCATATCCACCAAACCAACCTTAGAAAGAGTGCCAAAGGACATCTTAGATAGAGATAAAAATGACCACACTCTCCAGAGCAACAACAGAAAGAAATCACCAGGCTGGACAAGAGAATAAACAAGAGAGAAAGGTAGGAAACTAACAACAGTAACACAACATGGTAAAGTCAAGCCAATGCATATCAGTGATAGCTATAAATGTAAATGGGCTCAATTCACATATCAAAAGAAACAGGTTGACAGAATGGATCAAGAAACAGGATCCCACAATATGCTGTATACAAGAAACACATCTACCTCAAAAAGAAACTCATAGATTAAAAGTCAAAGAATGGAAAAGAGTATTCCATGAAACAGGAACACAGAAAAAAGCAGGGGTAACTATTCTATTTGCAGACAATGTGAACTTCAAACCTAAAATGATTAAAAGAGACAAAGAAGGTCACCACATACTTGTAAGTGGAAAAATTCAAGAGGAAGAACTAACAATTATAAATATATATGCACCAAACACAGGAGCACCCAACTACATAAGACAGATACTAAACGACATTAAAAACCAAATACACAAGAACACAATTATTACAGGTGACCTTAACAGCCCATAGTCACAAAGAGATAGATCAACTAGGCAAAAATTTAGCAAAGAAATAATAGAACTGAATCATACTTGTGAGCAGTTGGACTTAGTTGATGTTTACAGAGTGTTCCACACAACCACATCAGAATATACCTTCTTCTCGGCTGCCCATGGGACATTCTCCAAAATACCATACATTATCCCATAAAACATTTTTAAGTGAATGAAAAGGTATTGAGGTTGTCCCATACATACTATCTGACCATAGTGCACTGAAATTGGAAATTAATGGCAAAAGAAACTGCAAAACTGGCATAAATACATGGAAATTAAATAACAACCTTTTGAACAACCAGTGGGCTATAGATGAAATTAAAGAAGAAATAAAGCAATACCTAAAATTCAATGAAAATGTGGAAACAACCTATTGTAATCTGTGGGATGCAATGAAAGTGGTCTTAAGAGGGAAATATATAGCAATAAACTGTTATATCAAGAAAACAGAATGAGCACAAATAAACAATCTAATGCTGCATCTCAAGCTTCTAAAAAAGAAGAGCACATTAAACACAAAGCTCATAGAAGAGAGGATATTGTAAAGATTAGAGCAGAAATCAATGCAATTGAAACTAAAAAAAATGCAAAGAATTAATGAATCAAAAAGGTGTTTTTTTGAGAGAATAAACAAAATCTACAAACCTCTAGCTAACCTTATAAAGGAAAAGAAAGAACCTAAATTCATGCAATAAGGACTGAAAAGGGAGAAATTACTACAGATCCCAAGGAAATTCAAAACATCATAAACACCTACTTTGAAAATCTCTACTCACATAGAGAAGAAAACACAGAGGAAATGGGCAGATTTCTAGAAACATATGAACTACCAAAGCTCAACCAAGAAGATATAACAATTTTGAATAACCCAGTATCAGCTATTGAAATTCAAAATGTAATAAAAAACTTTCCCACAAAGAAAAGCCTAGGACCAGATGGATTCACAGCTGAATTCTATAAGAAATTTAAAGAAGACTTGATGCCAATACTTCTTAAACTCTTCAATGAAATTGAAAACAGTCCTCCCTAAATCATTCCTGGAGTCAAGTATTACTCTGGTACCAAAACCAGACAAAGACCCAACCAAAAAAGGAGAACTATAGGCCAATCTCACTAATGAACATAGATGAAAAGATTCTCAATAAAATATTAGCAAATAGAATGCATCAAATTATCAAGAAGATTGTACAACATGACCAAATGGAGTTCATTCCAGGAATGCAGGGATGGTTTAACATATGCAAATCAATAAATGTAATACACCACATCAACAGAGCCAAAAACAAAAACCACATGGTCATCTCAATAGATGCGGAAAAGGCTTTTGATAAAGTCCAACCCTTGTTAAGATAAAAACCCTACAGAAACTCGGGATACGTTGTGTCTACCTCAACCTTATAAAGGCCATCTATGACAAACCAACAGCCAATATTATATTAAAGGGACAAAAACTGAAAGCTTTCACTTTAAAATCAGGAACAAGACAAGGATGTCCACTATCCCTACTCCTATTCAATATAGTTCTAGAAACACTAGTCAGGGCAATCAGACAAGAGAAGGAAATAAAAGGAATAAAGATAGGAAAGGAAGAAGTTAAATTATCACTATTTGCAGATGACATGATACTCTATATAGAAGACCCCAAAAATTCCATTAAAGGACTACTAGAGATAATAAACAAATTTAGCAGTGTAGCTGGATACAAAGTCAATGCTCAAAAATCAATAACATTCCTGTACACAAACAAAAACCTCACCGAGAGAGAAATTATGGAAATATTGCCCTTCACAATAACATCTAAAAAAATGAAGTACTTAGGAATCAACCTAACTAAAAATGTAAAAGACCTATATACTGAAAATTATACTATGCTATGCTAAAAAAGGAGATTGAAGAGGATATTATAAAATGGAAAGATGTTCCTTGCTCCTGGCTAGGAAGAACCAACATTGTGATAGTGGCTATACTCCCAAAACTGTTGTACAGATTTAACGCAATCCCAATCAAAATACCATTGACATACCTCACAGATCTAGAGAAAACACTCCTAAAATTCATTTGGAACCAGAAGAAACTAGAATAGCAAAGGCAATTCTGGGCAATAAAGGCAAGGCAGGAGGCATCTCAATTCCTGACTTGAAACTGTGCTACAAAGCCACTGTGATAAAATCAACATGGTACTGGCAAAGAAACAGACCTGAGGATCAATGGAACAGATTAGAAGATACAAATATAGGTAAAAGACACTCAGCCACCTGATATTTGACAAAGGGTCTAAACATGTTCACTGGAGGAAGGATAGCCTCTTTAATAAATGGTGTTGGAAAAATTGGCTCTCCACATGCACAAGACTGAAAGTAGATCCATGCCTATCACCATGCACAAAACTAAAGTCTAAATGGATCAAAGACCTAAACATTAAAAAAGAATGCTCAATCTACTAGAAGATAAGGTAGGTAGAAATCTTGGAGACATAGGGATAGGCAGAGATTACCTGAACAAAATGCAAACTGCACAGGAAACACTTCAGAGAATCAACAACTGGGATCTCATATTATTGAAAAGTTTCTGCACATCAAAAGAAATCACCATCATAGTGAAAAGAAAACCCACATAATGGGAAAGAATTTTAACCAGCAATCCCTCAGACAAAGGACTTATATCAAGAAGATATAAAGAACTGAAAAACATCAACCACCCCCTCAAATTCAAAGACCCTCTCCCAAAATGGGCAGCTGAGATGAACACACAGTTCTCAGATGAAGATATACAAATGGCAAACAAATACATGAAGAAATGTTCACCATCACTGGTCATTCGAGAAAAGCAAATTAAAACAAAATTGAGATATCATCTCACACTGGAAAGAATAGCTGCCATCTAGAAATCGACTGATAACAAATGTTAGTGAGGCTGTGGGGAAAAAGGAACACTGCTCCACTGTTGGTGGGAGTGTAGACTGGTGCAACCACTATGGAAATCAGTATGAAGAACTCTCAGAAGACTAGGAGTGGAAGCTCCATTCAACCCAGCTATTCCCCTCCTGGATATTTTCCCAGAGAAACTGAAAAGTTCATATCACAGTGATATATGTGCACCCATGTTCGTAGCAGCACAATTTGTAATAGCTAATCTTGGAAGTAATCAAGATGCTCATAAACTGCAGAGTGGATGAAAAAATGTGGTATTTTTATACAATGAAATATTACTCAGCTATAAAAAAGGATGATCTCGAGGCCTTCATAGAGAAATGGGGACAACTTGAGACTATCCTTATTAGTCAAATAAATAAGAGTCATGTTTATAAATATCACATTATTTCTCTAGTATAAAAATAATAAGAACTGTAGGAGTAATGAAACCCAAAATGTGTAATTGCTACTGTAAAAAAGAGAGGAAAAGAAAGTGCTCTAAAGGATATAACTGCATATGTGTTTAAGTGTGTAAGATAGATGTCCATATTACTGTTTTTGTTAGAATG
>PVJX010026342.1:0-25958 GCA_004027295.1 Dolichotis patagonum | reverse complement strand
ACTGGTTTTTTATGGCTGTTTCTTCAAATATCAGTTAGAAACTTTCAGCAGGTGATACTTACTCTTCCTGACTTTCTCTAGTTTTCTGTCAGTTGTTTAAGCTGGGAAGGGAGGTCACCAAGTGTAACTCTGAATTGTGCTTTGAGTATTTGCAGCTCTGTGACTTGATGCATAGACCCTCTGGATGACTTTGCCAGTTATCATAGCAAAATCTACCTTTTTATCTCTAAAGATCATGAATCTGAAGTCTACTTTATCTAACGCTAGTATAGACGTTCCTCTTTCTCTATGCTTTATTTTCCAGATGTTTGCAAGACATAACTGTTTCTAGCCATTTACTTTCAACTTGTATATATCTTTATATTTGAATAATTTTCTTTTTAATCTATCTCTATACTTCAAACAAGTATTAGCAGGTTAAGACCTAAGTCTGCCATTTTAACTTTTTATTTTGTTTGTTCTGTTTTTCATTTCTCCTTTCTCTTGCCTAGTTATGAATCAATAGGCATTTTTCAGATATCATATATCTTTTTCTCTAGCATTTTTTGCTTAGGTTTTAAGTGATTGCTCTAGATATCATATTTATAAACAAAAATTATAATAGCCTACTGGTTTGTCATTTTACGACTTTGATTAAAATGCAAAAATCTTACCTCCCTCATCTCCTTGTCTCTTTATAGAGCAATTGAAACTAGATCAGATTACATCATGATTTTTGTTTCAATCATCAAACATAATTTGAAAACTGAAGGGAGGGAAAGCACAGTTTATTTAACCATATTTTTGCTTATCATGCTCTTTTTCCATTACTGCTGTTCCAGTATCCTTCACCTATGGGTTCCTTTTGTTTAAAGGACTTTCTTTAGCCATTCTTTTAGAGAAGAGCTGGAGACAAGAAGTTCTTAGTTTTTCTTCATCTACAATGGCTCCACAAGGCTCCAGAGGCTCTGTTAGAGTTTTCAATCTATTTTCTCTCTGTCACTCAGATTGGATAATTTCTGCTATTCTTGAGCACCAAGAATTGAGCCTTCTTTCTGTACCCTCCCTTCTGTTATTATACTTTTTTTTCTTTTGCTATTACACTTTTTAGTTCTAAAATTTACATTTGGCTTGTCTTTATATCTCCAATTCTTTTGTTGGCACTATTTATTTTTGCAAGACTTTCTATATCTTTCCTTTGCTTAGAACATTTTTATCTTGGCAGCTTTAAAAATCTTTGATAACTAACATCTCTGTCTTCTTGGTGTTACCATCTCATCTTCTTTCATTTAGATTTACATTTTCCTTTTTTTTTTTTTTTTTTTGGTGTTATGGTTAATTACAGTTTAAGATTCTACTTCTCATTCACACCTCTGTATTAGCTGGTTTTTCTATACCTCCAGCTGGAGATGGGAAAAAATCAATCCCTTATGACTCAGGTGGAAGAAGTTCATGGGTCCCTCTTGCCTCTGATGATGCCCGAGATGGTGGTGAGGTCCCCAGTACGCTGGGCGGGGGTGAAGGGTCACACTCCTCCTATGATCCCCAGCAACAAGGCAGGGATGAGAGAGAAGAAAGGAGCTACTCATTACTTGGGAGGAAAAACAAAGCCTGCCTCCCTCATCAGCCACCTCTACCCCATCCCAGTGCTGGTGTCAGGAGTCGCCTCACCATCTCATAAGGGTGGATATGAAGGTAACTCAGCTGCTGTGTGCTGTATGCTGTATGAGGTGCGATTACATCTTTTTTTTTCCCTCCTGGAGTATTTAACTAGAGCAGAATGGTTAATTTCTGAGGTTTTCTGTTTTGTTAGCTTGTCCCTTTCCTAATTCTTGGACAAGAGTTGGTAAACCTATTTGGAGCTGCTTGTTTTTTCTTCTATATCCATTTGTAGTTGTGGATTGCTGGTTTCTTTATCTTTAAATCTGGTGTCCATGATGCCAAAAAAAAAAATGTGCCCAGAAAACTTCCATATCCTTGTATGGGTCTTATGTTCCCTACCTTTTTTTTCTACCTTTCAGAATTCTGTGTTAATTTTGAATTTCCAGGGTTTTTACTTAAGTGAAAGAAATAGAGAAAAACATGTCTATCCATTTTCCCATAAATGGAAATCCATGTTTCTTTTTTTAAAATAAGATAAAGGCCTCAGAAAAAGGACCCTGTCTTTGAGTCTGACCACTACATTTCATATCAGTTAATGAATAATCCTACTGAAAACACTCAAAAGGGTTGAAGGAATAACTCAAGTCCACTTACAAATGGCACCCACCTCAATCTCCTGCTTATAACAGGACCCTAATAGGTTGTGTATATTTCTGACACTATCTACTTAACTAAGATATCTCTCTCTAATAAAAGAGAATATTATCTTTGGAGTTTGTCCCTGTGAGAAAGTTCCAGTATTCTTAGATGGTATTATTTAGCTTTGAAGTTTGTAGTATTAATTTGCCAGTTCAAACTAGAGTGTCAAGTATTTACCATTTTGACCCATATTTTTGTTGTTGTTGTTGTTGTTGTTGTTGTTGTTGTTGTTGTTGTTGTTTTGGTACCAGGGATCAAACTTACGACCTAGCACTTGCCAGGCAGGCACTTAAGCCACTGAGCTAAATCCCCGGCCCCAATTTTTACCCATATTTTTAAGCTCCACTTCAGAAGTCCGAATCACTTCACACATTCTCATGTATTTAATTATTCACTATTCATAGATTTCTCCCAAGTGTGCCTCTTGTTTAAAGTTTTCTTCAGAAACCCAGACCAATGTATTCTTCTGAGACCCAGACCAATGTATTCTATCTGCCCTTGTTGTCTCTCTTCAAACTTCAAGCTATGTTTTTAGCCTCATCCTTGACATTGTCTCCCCTATACCCATCCAGCAAACCTAGTTCTTATCTCATGTGCCTTGGGTAAGTCAATGAGTTACATGGCTCAGGCTATTGAATAGAGAGAAACTGGCATGTCTTTGACAACCCTATGCTCCTAGTCTATCTACCTAGTTGTATACATTTTAACCAGTTCTCTTTAAAAAGAAAATAAGTACATTTATAGATTTATCATAAATTTTAGTGATATAAAAGATGTACAGGGCTTGGGTGCTGCTCAGTGGTATATACTTAATTTGCTTCACAACCCTAAGTATATCCCAACCACATAGGAAAGAAGGAAGGGAGTGTGGAAAGGAGGGAAGGGGGGGAGGGATAAAGTGAGGAAAGAAAAAATAAAGGAAAAAAGAAGAAACAAAGGCAGGAAGAAAATGTTGAGAACAAAGTTTGTAAATAATAATTTTAAGTATACAATATTCTATTGTAAGTTTTATATGGCCAATTGCTTCTCATGGAATATTTTCACTGCTTTAACAAAACTTTCAAATCCACTGGCAACTGTCAGTTGAAACTAATGAATGAGTGCATTTCTGATATGTATGTTAGTTGATAGTTTCTTACGCATTAAAGAGTAAGACAAGAATAGAACAACAAAGATGTATACTAGAATTTCATTGTTTTGTCAATGATGCACATGATCTCTGCTGAATCAAGTAAGTTTTCACATACTGGAAGAATATTTTCTGTTTTATGTGACATTAGCAATAAAACAGCTACATACATGACCCACATTTAAATTTAATCTGAATTATTAACATTTTTCTATCATTTTCTTAAGTCAACAAAATCAACAACACAACAAATCAAGCTGTGATTTATGGTTTTGACAATTACCAAAGAAAAATACTCACACAATAGCTAATTTCAACCTACCAATGTGACAAAAATGGATGGGGATTGAAATGGCTTGAGCAAAATACACCACCGTATAATATTTCACCACAGAAACAAACAGATATAAATATCCTCAGGAACACAGCTAATTCAACAATGGAGTAAAATAATTACAAAGCAATGACTTTTAAATATTTTTACCTGTGCTTTGATGTAGTTTATTTAATTGTAAGTTTATATCTTTTAATTCATAGTAATTTCTGTTTAACAAACAACTTGCTAATTCCCTGTCTATTTAACAATCAGAAAAGCAGTATGAGCCAAGTCCTACACAATACAGGGCCTGATGAATCTACCTAAACCAGATCACTTTCCTCTACTTCTAACACCATATTCCTACTACATATTTTCACTGTTGTTTTTATTAGACCTACTGAATAGTCTCTTGTCATTCTACATTTATGCTCAACCCTCCCTGAGTTACTCTTCATATTCCAGCCAATATAATTTCCTTAAAATCTCAAATATGGTCATGTGCCCAATGCACTCACCAACTGGTTTTTTCGATAAATTACTATTGAGTTTTATGTCCTGAGTACTGATTTAGTTGAATAGGATAAATTTACAAACAAACAAAAAAGTCTCTTATTCCCCTGGAGAATACATTTTAGTTGGGAGGGGAACAGAGATTATAAATAAAACAAATAAATTATACCATACATCTGAAGGCAACGAGTGTGACAAGAGGAAACATTGAAAAGCAAGGCAAATATAAAGATAACATGGCAATTACAATTAAGCCTGATGCTCAGGGTTTGTCCTATATACAAGGGAAACTGAGCAAGGATTTGCAGGAAGTAAGCACTGGACCTTGGGTTTTGAGAGGAAATAGCCAGAGGATACAAGGAGCCCAGCATAACTACAGTAAATTTATCTGAGATGGAATCAGACAAAAATTTAAAGCATAACACTAACAGAGAAGGACAGAATGTGAAGGTCTTGTATATCATTGCAAGGACATCAGCTTTTACTGTGCCAAATACAGGGAGCCAATGCAGGGTTCTGAATGGAGGAGGGTAAAATTTTAAGCAGATAACTTGCTTGCAATCCTTCAGTGGCTTCCCATCACTCTTAAGAGAAATTCCTGAGTTCTTCACAAGTCTATATGAGCTCCACGTGATGAGACCCTGGTGCCATCTCACCAGTCCACTTCTTGTCCCCTTTGTCCCTCACTGACCCCCCTTTACTTCCTCAGGTTGTTGAGCAGGATACTCATTTCTACCTCAGACATTGACAGTTGTATAGCATTGTCCTTCATAATACACTCATACTAAGTGATTGATTTTAATGTTATGGTTACCTTTATGGTTTACGTTGCTTATCTCCACTGTTACAGCCTGCTAGAAGAAAAGCTAGATTTGAGCAGGGATGTTATCTTATGTGTTCATTGATTTGTCTCAGAGAATTAGATAAGTGCTTGCCACATAGTAGAAACTCAAATTTTTTTCAGTGAATGAATGAATGTCTTATGTATTAATATATTCCCAAGGTATTGCTCATAGTTTGTAAAGTTTTTGTTGAATTAAAAGTTCATCAAATGGGCAGACGAGTGGATGACTGTGTGAGTAAAAGGAATGAATGAATGGTGAGGTAATCCTATATTTTCAGTGCAGAATTGAAAGTTTGGCACTCGATAGGCATTCTATAATTTTTAAATGAATAGATGATCTATAATTTTTAAATGAATAGAATGAATTAATGGATTAATGAATAAGGGGGAAATGAATGATGAGGTGAATGAATGCATCGTCTTTAGTAAAGTCAGAGGACTTTCATCCTTTAAGAAGAAACTCAAATTATCCTGACTGGGTCACTTGACCAGCCCGTTAGCTCTATACTTGGTTCCTTCCCGTGGATATATTTTGAAAAACATTTTTATTAGCTTTGGAGTTACTTGCGAGGTACTCTTGAATTCTCTTTTGGCTCCCCTGCATTCTTGTTCACACCTGACCTACTATAGTTTGCGGATCTCCTTGCTTTCCTTACTTGGGCCACATTTCCAAGTGTCCCTTTGATCTCTGGCACATACTTTCACTGGGCTTCCAGTAAGGTGTTTTTAAACAGTCTCCAGATTTCCTGTGGCTTATTGACTTTTTAAATTATTCCTTTCATTTGTTTTTCCTAACCAGTGCCTATACTTGTTCTTAGGTTCTCTTTATAAAATTGAGTAACCACATGATATATAAATTTTCCTTTCCAACCCAGAATGGTCACAGTGTTGTGAGTATTCTGAGACACTTTTTCTTGCAGGTCTTGTCTGCCATTCAAAGCCAAGTCTAAAATATTTTTCTGCCTTAATAATTAAAAAAACATTTTTCTAAGAGAAGATCCATTTATCTTATACATTAAGCTTATATTTATACTTCTAATCTATAAGTGAACTGTAAATAGTGTCCAAGAAAGCACAGAACACGCTGTGTGTAAGTATTTTAGGGAGAGAGAAAAAAAGAGAGGTGTGTGCATGCGTATGTGTGTGTACACTATGCAATAAACAGGCATTTTAAAAACCATCACCTTAATTTCTAACTAGGCAAGTTTCTGATCACCATTACTCTTCTGTAAAAACCAGAATCTTCAGATACAAGTCATTAAATATTTTTGGTTTCAGTCTACAAAGATCAAATGCCAGCTTTTTTTTTAAATCTTATTTTCATATGTGAAGACCTGTCCAGAGAAAGTTCTACAGCCAACTTGCAACAGAAATCATTTAACAAAAAACCATCTTGTACTTTTTTTTAGACCATGTATTTCATCAGTCAGGATTTTTCCTACCAAAGACGTTTATTTTCAAACATTTGCTTTATTTGGCTAAAAGGTAGGTTCTTTGCTACATTTAATAGTTACGTGTATGTTACACAAACTCAAGATCATAGGGTTTTCATATGTGGATTTTTACCAGAATAAAGTGAACCAGAGATCATATGAGAAATTTGAGCCAATGGTATATACATACTTCTCACAAATATTTTAGCAGATGACTGGTCCTCAAAACTTTTATGTGATAAAATACTTTACATAGTCTTTGTTTACTTAGATTAGAGATTGTGCTGAGAATGTAACATATTGTACTTTAAATAATGAAAACTGAAAATGTACTTTTTGCTACTTTAAACTTTTCAATTGGCCAAGTTGTAATGAAGCTTTAAAAATTTAGCGATATGTTTTCCATCCATGATATTGACATACGCACATAATTACCTTTTTTCCTTTTTGATACAATTTCATTATTTGTCATGCTGGCTGTGGCGTCCCAATAAAGCCAAAATATCATATTAGAATTCATGACACTTTTCACATTGTATTATCAATATGTGGAAATAATTGTCTGCTCTGAGATTAAATTACATTATTGTGTATCTTTTTCATGCCTAATAAATAATGATGGATGGCTTTTATTTTCATCACCACCTGCAACCATTTAGTCACCCCTTGATTGTTGAAGATAAAGTGATAAAAGGCAAGTATTATGCTGCAAGCAGAAAAATGTAGTCAAAACAGTTGTATGTTCCTTGTTTCCATTTCCATTATTTTAGTCCCTAAAGAGCAATGCATAGTGGTCTATAAAAGATAGCAACCTGGGGGAAACATAGCAAACAGTTCACAGAAATGAGTGGAGAAGGTGAAAAAATATTTTTTCTAGTAGAACAATAATTATTTTTTGGTGCATGATTCTTAATCTGAAAATGAGTTTTTTGTTCTGCTGTGCAAATCAGTTACGTGCAATTAGAATGCAAAGCAGAGGCACTCTTACTGTTTAGCCTTTTTTAAATAGAAATGAAAACAGCCCAGAAATTGTAGCAAAGTTGAAAATGCATGCTAGGTAATTTTGAAATCCAAAGACATAAAACCATGCATAATAAAAAGACCACTCTAAACTCATTACATTTTTTGAAATTGGCAATAGGAAGGCTTAATTTTAAAATTAGAATTTGCATGTTTGGAAACTTATTAACTACATTTTGAATGGCCAAGTACATTGCCAGTGTAAAGGTGTGTTTTGTTTGTCTTCTTGTATACAATTCCATGGTCTCATAATTTGGTTTTATCTGTGCCTGACCTTCTCGGGTTTTGTTTCTTTAATTCTTCAGCATTATGCTTAAACAAAATTGTTTTATCTTTTTGTTGAAACTTCTGGGTTAAAATTATAAACAGTAAATGCTATGAGTCTTAAGGGAGAAAGAATTGCCTCAGAGATTTATGATACTATTAGATTTCATCTCTGAAGAACGTCAAGCTTTTTTATAAAATAAATACATGATGTTTATAATGGAAAGTAGTCATTTGATCATTTCAGTTAACGACAGTGAGGTAAGAAAGAAAACTGTAGACAAATCTTTTTGATATTTGGTTATGAGTCACAGGTTGACTCTTTGAAGAATTGTTTCACGTTTGGGTCTATTATCTTTAAATCAAAAGATGGCGATCTCTGGCATAACAGAGACTCAGAGCAAAATCCAAAGGTAATCCTATCAAATGTCAAGTTCTTGCAAATAGACAGTCCATTATGTGATGAACCCCAAGTGAACGCTTATGCTGTGGAAACATAAACTGGGTGTTCTATTACTGTTCTTCCCAATTGTCTTAGCGCATCCATTTAAAAAGAACAGAGGGGCCTTTCCCTTGTTTATGGCTGTTTTACTCTCTGACTACCCATCTCACTCTATAATTAAATGCTGTGAATAAAATAATAAACATAATTTTATTTGTACCATTACTCACTGCAGAAATTACATCTTTACATTTCCTATGAGACTCGAAGAGTAATCATGCTTGCTTCCTTCACATTGGAGAGAGCCGTGCCAAAGTCACAGATTTTTTGAGATTGCCTAAGCCTGGACGGTTAGCATAGTAACACTGGAGACAAGGTATTTCACAGTGTGTATACACAGATGAAGATCAGCCTTTCTTGATAACTGATACTTTTTTACACCTTTCCCACAAAAACACCTTGGAAGACTAGCACTGAATAACAGACTTGCATAAAAATCCCCCAGAACTTAAAACCAGGATTTAATATATACTAAATAACTCTACTAATTAGAAGCCCCTGCTAGTCTTTGTCCCACAGGATTCAGCAGAAATCCTAAGACACCACGGCTTTCTCCAAAGGTACCTGGCCCCAAACATTGTACTCTCGCTGCTAACAGAAAGTTCTAGAATGCACCCTCATGAGATGGCCTCGGTTTTCTCTTGCTCATTCTTTAGTCTGTTCTGGTTTTCCTCAGCCCAAGTCTTCCTACCATAACCTACCTGAAAAAAGAACAAAGAAAACATGTTAAATAACTGCAGTATAAATGCACAAAATGGAAATGCTGAATTAGCTCCATAAGAGAAATCATTCTTTGTGCTGTTATCATTTTTTTACATTCACATTTTCTATCATGCTAGTAGTTTGCCAGTTCTCATAATATTTCCTGAGTCTACATACATGCTGCACATATGGAGACACTCAGAAGTTTTTACTGTGCATCAAAATTATGAACTCTTCCAACTTGTGTGTTTGCAAGAGGGGTGTACCTGGGCAGAGTAACTCACACCCAGGCAGATGGCTGAAACATTGGAACCTATAAACTCCCCCACCCTTAGCACCTAATGGTTTGGTGCTCCGGGCAAACAGTAGTTGCTCTACACTTCTCAGAAAAACATTTGGGAAAAAATACTCTGGACTAATAAAATTAAACAGTAAAAAATCAGTCAATCAATATCCATGAATCTTTTTGAATACTTTCAACATTTAAAAAATTATACATGCAATCATATGTATGTATTTTTATATGCACACCTAATGTTCAAAGTATCACCACCAACTAAGTAACTTTGGATAGAGATTCTTAATATAAAAGTAATAACTGGACAGTAAATATTCGTACAGTTAGACATTCTAAATGTCAAGATTTGTTCAGTTTTCAGTTGAACTTGGGCAGCACAAGGAGATTGCTTTCACTTTCCCAGCAGCTGTTGTAAGTCCTGCTAGTGTTTAACAACTCATCCTGGGCTCCAGAAAGCACTGTGTTAGGGAAGGAAAACCAGACTCTTTGGCTAGAGTTGTGGAAGGAGGGTGGGACTCTATGAATTACATGACTGCATGTGATGGAGGCAATTTTATTTTGGCAACAAATTCAGAGTTTTGTATTGAATGTTTTTCAGATCATTAATTTGAATATCCATGAGAAAATTACCGATGAAAGATTTTGACTCATTTGTAGAGCACAGATAATCAACAATTATTCTTTTTAATCTTCTGTGTCATGGTGCCACAAGTTTAAGAACTCTTACAATCTGGAAAACTATTGGCCCAAAGTTTAAGTGATGGTGATCACAATGTAGTTACTCAAAGACTGATTCACCTGTGTTCCAAATCCAGGTGAAGAGAGACAAATACTTGATGAATAGTCAAGATGTTGTCATAGATCAGCTTTCATTCTTTGATGGAATGTCTGGTACTCTCAATTGTTTTCAAAATGTCATATAAAACCCTTACAACATAACACTTTATGTGACAATCATTTCTCAGGTGAAATTATGCATTGAACTTCACAAAGCATTTCCCTGGCTCCATGATTTTTTGGAAACTGTGAAAGAAAAATTCAGAAATGCCCGGGGCAATTTATGGCACTAACCATTGGGCCAGGGGACTTTCCTCAGCAATAAAATAAGAGCTCATTTTCTCCCATCTTAATATCTAGACCCAGGACAATTTGGTATAGTTCCATTACAGTGTATTTTAAACTTTCCTTGAAGTTCAGGAATATATCTTTTAGATTCCGTCAGTACTTTAGAAGTGCGACTCGCCAAACCAATCAATCTAGTACAAAGTTTGTTTTTAGAATTCAAGTTCCTTGTTACTGCTTTGCAAGCAGATGTCTTCAGAGATATAATATGGTGAAGAGATTATGTGATTTGGGGTGTAGCGATTCTGCCAGTTATAATTAAAAGGGCCAACATCCAAGTTTTGTTTTCTTTATAAACACTGTAGAGTGTGTCGGTGGCCAATCTAAAATTACCACAGAGGAGTGTGTGTGCTCATCTTTAGCACAAGATAATGAAGATGGTATGTGAAATGCACCATGGTTATAATAAGCTGATGGACTTGCGGTCCTACGCGCAAACTTGTCCAAATGTAATTATAGGAGTTTTAAGAGAATTGTTGCTTCCTAAACTGACTAGTCAAGTGATTCAAAAGTTAATATCATCAAATTAGCAGCCTGATTTTGAAGCTCTACAACTGTGCCTTGAAAATATCTACCTGGATCCATCATACATTCTTCCAGGGAAAAGATATCTTTTAGGAGCATCTCAGTGCAGGGTATTCAGTTTAGTTTTCTGTGTAGGAATTGCTTCTGGGAAGGAGAAAATGTGTGTAAAAATGAGAAGGAGCAAAACGGTGGGTATCTAGACCTTTCTCCCATGGGCAGAGGAGAAAGGGCCAGTATGAACCTGTACTCATGCTTGTGTGGTTGGGAGGGTGAGACTGCTGGGCTCCACAACCCTATCACAAGGGCAAGAAACAAGAGTGGGTCCAAAGAAAGACTGAAAACATCTCAGTATGATTACTGAATCATAAACCTCTGGATATGAGAATATATATTATGTACATTGAAATCTTCACCCCAAACATGTGAACCTGGAGGGGAGAACTGGGCAAGGAAGGTGAGAAACGACAGTGGAAATGACCCACGTATGTCATCTGCATGTATGAATCTGCCAAAATGAACCAATAAAAACATGTGGAAAAAAAGAAATAAATGAAGTTCTCTGTAGCAGGGGTTTCTGTTTACAGAGAGGAAAACAATAAAATATTCAAGACATTGACATATAATTTTTTGAGAATTGGGAAACAGTCTGAAATATGGCCATCGGTATCAAAAACTTGGGAAAAGCAGAGATTAAACATGAAATTGAGGGGAGGTCTTTCTCGTGTGTGTTGCAGGCATTATCTTTCATAAATTCTGTAAAGAAATTGAGATGTCGTAGTATACTGCTGATAACGAGAGTCAGGGAACCCCAGTGCCTCTGATGGATAGTCCTCCTAGGTGATGACTAGGATGGGGGACTTGTAGGTTTCCAAGGGGCTTGGGTGCTAGTACAACAGATAGCAATAGTCTCCCTTAAACCAGCTTCATGTTGTACTTCAGTTTCATTCAGGCTGGATGTCCTTGGTAGCCTAAGATCAGTATCTCCTATAGCAAATTTATCTGATTGAACTACTCAGTAATTCATGTTGTAAAAGAAAATAACACAAAATTAAAAGTTGCTAAAGTTTACCGAAACATTGATTATCCAATTTCAAAAATTTTTTCCAGTGCTGAACTGTTTTTAGGTTTTCTTTGGCTACAACTATCTTGACATCCGACTTTCACGCTATCACATATTCTCTTCATGTACCCAAATCCAATCCACTCTCCTAGAGTGCAGCCAAAGCACTGTTTTTCAAAGGCAGAGAGACAAAACTGACTCTTTAATGTCTGAATGAAGAGCAAAATATTTGCACTTACCAAGTTTGGTCCCTGCAATCCTACTCCCATTCCCATCTAGCATCATCATACACAATTTCCCCTCACCCCTGTTTTCTCCACCCATCCTGACCCTCTGTCATTTTGTCTTTCACCATCTGACATCTATATGGTAAGTACCTATCTGCTTCCCTCAGTGTAGACTCCTTTATGGGTGCTTGTGTCTGTCGAGACCATAATTCTCTGTGTCACTGGAATGGTCATCATTAGAGTTTCACATTTATATGTGGATCTGTTGGATAACACCTCTCTCTTAGACTTTGTGATCCATGGGAGAAACAATTGTGTCTACTGGGTTCATTATTGTACCTCCTAAACTTATCCAAGTGCTTGGAACATAACAGTCAAAACTGCATGGAAGATGAGGAAATAAATGCCCAGATACCCTTCAGTTATGTTTTCCTATGTCACAAAGGCCATGTGTCTCTGCACTTGTTGGAGATCCTAAGGAATATAGTTGGGGGCTTCTCTACTATCCTATTATTACTAATTAGGTTAAGTAACCCTAGTTGCTAAAACAAACAGGTCCAGTAGTTTAGCAGTTCAACAAAGCAAAATTTAACATTCCTTTCTTCGTACATGTTGGGATTGGACTGAGCAGTTGCTCTGCTCTGCAGTCACATGTGGACCCAGGATTCTTCCTTCTACTGCACATACTTCCATTGAGCCCAGAAGTCTCCCTAGATGTGCCATTCAACAAGCAAAAAAAAAAAAAAAGGAAATGGTAAGGACTACAAGTGATACATCACTTCTTCCCACATCCTATTGGCCAGAATATCATCACATGACTGTACATGATTACAAGGTAGGCTGGGAAGTGTGGGCTTCCTGGTTCTACATGTAGTTTTTTAATTTTTATTTTTATTAGTACATATTTGTACTACATAATGATTACATTCATCGTGGGGGTGTCAATGCATATACCTAACATATCTTAGTTCTTTTTTAAATCTTGCAGTTAGATAGGGTAAGTGAAATTTATCAGCAGTCACTGGATACTCCAAAAATTACCAGTAGACATAAGAGAAGAGTCCACACAACCAAACTCTCCAGCAAGGCAAGTGCCAGCATTAGAGGACTGATTTAGTGTTATTGTGTCTGTCTAAGAATGTGCTACACAGCTTGGTAAATACAGTTTTCCTACCCCAGTGAATCTCAAAACAAGTACATTTTGAAAATGAACTTTGAAGAATCAGCTGGAGGGAATACAGATTGTTATATTCCTTTTAGGATTTTTCATTTTCATACTGTGCTAGTTAATGTGCCAACATGAAAATAGCTTTCCACAAAATGGAAGTTACACGATAAAGTTGGAATTGGTATTATCTCTTGCTGAATTACCACAGAATCTCAAACAGAGTGATGTCACATTGGAAGCAGGGTCCTCTCCCTGAATGTTTCCCTAAGATTCTGTCAAACAGATCAGAAAAATGGGATGTATGTAGGATTGACTGTTCAATCAACAAGCACAAAAAGACCCCGATAAATGAATCAATCGAAAGAGAATGTGTACAATAGCTGTCTGGCAGTATTGAAAAGACACCATTTTACACTTGACATTGAAGATCTTCTCGAAGAATGATTTATCTGAGAAAAAAATCAACTTGCTCTATAGAACTGCCAAATTTAGTGTTTCTATACCTAATGCATCTACATCAGCCTTAATATTTGGGAAAGTTTTTCTCCTTTCATTTAAGTTTTTCCTTTGAGAAAATATGTAGTGTCAACCTGCTTTTGCTCTTTGATGTACAAAGCAAACATTAAATTGGATTTCAGATTAAGTGACAGAGGCAGACTAAGATTAAACACCAAGGTTATCTATGAAATTGATTTAATAGTTTGTTTAATCATAGTGTGCTCTACCTTAAAGAATTGCTTACCAACTTTGTCCTTTTATCTTTACTAGTCAGTAATTCATTGAATACCTTTCCTTATCAGTGCTTCCAATTTTGGAACAGGAGAAGAGAGTGGGTAGTGCCATTGTTAATTTTTGTATCTCAGTTTTTCTTGCTCTCCTTTTACGTCATTTCTGAGGTAATAAAAGATGATCTCTAAACATAGTCCCACGTTTCATTGCATCTAAGATACTGTAAATTGCATGGCATACCATTTTTTAAAATTTACCACACAGAAAGAAAAAGCGTGCTGCTTAAGCTATAATGTAATGCTTTCTTATCACCTAAAATTTTTATTCTATACTTACCAAAAGAACAGTTTTAGACTTAGACACATATTTTTTATCATATTTCACACTTGTGCAAACATAAAAAGTAAAACATAAGTAAAATAAATTGGTTAAAGTGTTCCCAAAATTTCTGCACATTTATAGCCCAACCCTTCTGAATTCATTTTTGACACAGTTGTTGATGTTTGTGTTTTTCCACATGCTCCTGTCCTCTCTGCTGTCCTGAACACTAGAATCCTTAAAAGAATGCTCTACTATTATGCTAAGACTTTCTTCCAAACTGCTCAACTACAGCAATTTTCATGAGCAAGCACAGGTGATGATAATTCTGACACAACCACTGCCAGCATATTATGATGCTCTATGTTAAGATGCAAAAAAAGCACACAGAGAATCTGTGAAAATGCTATCTATTATTTGAGGTGCATATGAAAACAAAACCCAACAGTTTGCCTCAATTGTCTAATTTTTCTGTTGCTTTCATAATACAACCTATAAATCATATTGCATGTCTTTTCTTTCATTAGCCTTCTATATTAATACAGATGTTTAATTGGAAAGAAGACCCTCCTTCTTAGTATAAACTCTTCGAGTTCTAATTCCAGTGAACCTTAATTCACTGCATTAATTACAACTTATATTTTATTTTTATAGAAACTACAAACTTTCCACGAAATTTGTGTAATTATATTAAAATCTTTGTCTATCTTTTTAAAATATTTTTAAGTCAAAGTTTAACTCTCTCTAATGTTTCAAAGTCAATAATAAGTCAGTGTAGGCATTCCTTGGGTAGCATGCTACAGTCTTCTTTAAGAGTGATAAATCAATCAAATGTTCTTTTAAAAAGATGTTTGCCTAACATATTTTTACTTGAAAGTTGCTTTTCTTAATTTCTGATAGATCTTAATAATCTACCCTTTCCCAAGCTTGTTTTCAACATGATCTCCTTACTCTTGCCTGTATCTCTAAGGTAGACAAATTTATGTAAACTTTAGCTTAACTTACTTGGGGGTGCTTAATGTTCGAAACAAGTCCCTTACAAATATTTTTACGAAGTCTTAAAATCCATGTGTATTGTGGATAGTAAACCCAATGATTATCTGGTTTAGATTTGTTTTGTTTTACAGGCTGGCCTAAATTGGGGACATTTTGATTTCTATTTATGAGCTAACATCCCTAGAGGTGTTCTACTGAACATTTTAATTCCATCCTAACAACTTTTGCCATAAAAGCAAAGAATTCCTTATCAACTCCATTATTTTTTATTTGTGTTTCAATCATTCTTTCCTATGCATTTGTGTTTTAAAATACATTTGCCATGGCAGTGACTGTGTGAGTCTTAGAAATGCAACTAGACAGATGTACTGACCATGGTTACCAAGGGAGCAGTTTCCTTGGCAATGGCCAACTGTCATCAAAGCAGTCCACATTCTCTTTCCTTCCCATGTGACTTGCTCTCACATGTTGTAAAACTTAGGTAGTGGAAGCAGCTCTTTGCAAATGAGAAGCCTCTATCCTCCTAACATACCACCAGTTTTCATGAAGCAAGCCGCTGAGAACAGGTGGTAAATAATTGGTGAGTTTCTTTGAAAAGTTTTATAAAGGCCCAAGGCCACAATTCCCCCTGAAGAATTTCTAGTCCCTCCAACTTTCATTTTCAAGCCAGTTTATCCAAAAGATACCAGCCAATACCCAAAGGTCAAAGATACAAGAGATAAATAACAAAGAAAAACTTTTTTTTAAATTTTGTTTTAAAAAGGGTAAAATTAAACAGAACAAAACAGATCATAAGAAAACAATGTAAGAGACACAGATTTCAAAGCAAGACAATCAGAGATCTTCACTAGCACATTGTCTCTTGTTTTCTTCCAAATAGTTGTCTGTATCTTCACATACAATGAATTCATACAAAACAAAATAGTATAAAACTGATCAGAACAGGATGATGAAGGCATTTTAGGTCTTCAAGACCAGACAATGGGGAAGTCAACAATGGCTGCCATAATGTCTCTCATTCTCTTCAAAATAGTTGTCCACTATAGTGAACATTTTTGAGGCAAAGAATTCAAAGGGGTTGGGGACAGTGGTAGATCTACTTGTGAAGCATGGAGGAGCTCCTGCGTTTAATTCCACACATTGGAAAAGTGATTCAACTTTCAGGGTGTTATCAATGAACAATCAAGTTATTTGATTGGGCAAGAGTCTCTTGGAATAGTGAAATTATGCTATTGAAGAGGAAAACTCTTTCGCAGAGTAAATATTTCCTAGTGGTTAAAGGTAAAAGTGTGAAGAATCAGGGATGTTCTTAAACATGGCTTGCAGCCAAACTGCACTGTCTTGCTACCTATACGTCTGCAAGTAGCAAATAAGATTATTAATTCTTATTTATATGTTTTGATTCTTCAACAAAAATCTATGATTAATATTAGTTGATATTTTTAAACATTAGAGAAATATTTACTTATATTCTTGAACTTTGAGAAACAACATGCCATTCAGAAACTCCCTTAGACTATCATTTTCTTAGAGTGTTCACAGTAATTGGTATTTGCTGTGAGTGAGACCTCAGTGTGAAATGCCTACATGTGCTATGTCCTTTGGCCCTCACAGCAACTCTGGCTGGCATATCCTAGTGATATTCCCACTTTACAGATGAGGAACTGAGGCTTTGAGAGAGATGCCAAATATCTACAAGTAGTAATTAGTGCGAGAATTTGAAACCAAGCAGACTGATGACAGATTCTATACTGAAGAAGGAATGTGGAACCCAGCCCCTTAGCCTCCCCCTTTTGTGTGTCCTAGCCTTGAGGTGTGCAGTTTGTCTCATGTTGCCGCCATAATGAGTTGCTTCAGCACTGGCCTAAAAGCAATAAGGCCACTGTAGTGGTAGACTGAAACTTACAAAACTGTGAGCCAAAATAAACCTTTTGTCTTCCTAAGCTTATTGGTCTCAATGTTTGAAGTTTTCACAGGCTAAACTTTTTAAAACAAGAACAATATTTATGTCCCTAGTGATGCTAACCAATGTAGTCAATCAGTCATGTTAAACTTAATCTGCTTTGACTTTATAGTACTATTTTATATAATAAATCTATTTTATATAATAAAACTTTATTCCAAGAGAGTGCTAGGGCTAAAACAATTTGAGAATTATGGTTTTTGGAGATGAAAAGCTAAAAGAGGCAATTTTTTTATCTTAATAAATATGCAGTAGATGTCATTCTATTTCTATTAGAGTCAAGAAAAGAAGAAAATGAGTTAAATAACAATTGAAAGAAAGACAAATGGAAACACCCATTGATTCTATAGAAATGGTCCCAAAATGTGTTATGGTATCATGGAACTTCCCAAAGAACCTTGTGGGTAGTATAGGAATTATTAGAGTAATTCCTTCCTCCTCTCCTTTAGCTGTATCTGGTTCACATGAATCAGTATTTGGTACAAACTTATGTCTACCTGAGAAGGTTTCTTTATACCCCATGTGTAGGGTAAGCTAAGAATTGTGTTCAAATTGGAAGAATTGAGCCATCTTTTGAGAATGGTTGTAATCAATCACAGTTTGTGAATTTATAATAAATATGTTTTAAAATATTTTCTTTTAGATGATACTTTTCCTTAGTATATGTCTTATGCTTAAAATTAAATTATGAAACTGTTCTCTAATGTCTGCCTTTCAAACAGCATTTAGAAGACTTTTCAATTTGGCATTTGGGCACAAATTATTAAGCATTTGCAGTATTATTTTCTTTCTAAAAATGGATACCTCCTAACTGTAGCCCATTACAACTCCATCTTTAACAGCCACGCTGTGGTTTGGGGGTTGTTGTTTTTTAAATGACACAACATGATTGATGTAATCTGGCATGATTCATCACAATGTCAAGCATCAGCAGAACATTTTGGAAAAAATATTCATCAAAGTCTATTACTGTAAAAATTGCCACTTGTACATTCTTTTTTGGAATAACTTCCTGAGTGGTGAACAACACCTTGTTGATGTCAGAGCACACATTTTTAGGAAATGTGGTTATTAAAATAGGTGTTCCTGAAGTCCCAGAGTTACCTTAAGTTTTTTCAGTAGGCATCTAAGGACTTTCAAGCAAAACATCCAATACCTTTCTTCCACTTACCTTTGACTAAAAGAAGTGCAGTGCTGTGACTTGTCCTCCTGCCTGATCCTACTTTTTGATGAGCGGGGATGAGGGTGGCTATGTGTAGGTGGGATGCAGCTTAATTAGATGACAGTAGTTAGGGAAGCAAAGAGCTTGATGATAGGGTAGGCTCCTGTGACAGTGGCTTACATGAATAGGAAGGTGTTTGTTACATAAATCCCAGGGTCAAAATCTAATGCCTCTGTTTTTCTCTGCACAGACAGTCATGGACTAGCTTCACTTTCCATGTCAGAACAGGCAGCAACCCTGAGAGAGGCCAGCCACCCTCTCCTTTCCAAGTACTCTAAACCCAGAGCATTCTGACAGTCATAAGACAGTGAGAACATCGTGTTTCAACTGGAACCTTCTTCATTTGGTGTCCTTAGGAGAAGGATGGATAAGGAAGAGCTCCAAGTCTGGAAATATTCTAAGTAAACAAATACCAAAGTTCCATTATTAGACAAAGGAACTCACTAGTTTCAATGTTTCATTTTGCATATTAACTTTTTGTAAAAAAAGAAATGAAACAAAATCTATCTCTCCAAAGATAATATTCACTATATCTCCTTAAGCAGTCAGTAATTACTATTGGAATCCTCATTTAGGCAGCCCCCAACTGTCTTTTTAACTAGTTTTTTTTAAAATATTTGGTGCTCAATTAATTCCTTAGCTTTCAATCTATAAATAAGGAATTATTTCCTTCTTTATATTTGGCATAAAATTAATTTTGAAAATTTTATAACAGAAGTTTTGGTTTTTTCCTTTTCTAAGAATGGTCTTTCAGAATAGCTTCATACTGTGTTTTCAAGATATTTTAATGTAAAAATTATTCCTCACCTCAGTTTCACACATGCTACCAAAATACACATCACATTTACCATTACTGCATCTTTTTATCTCTCTCCCCTTCATACTCTATGTTCTGAGTATGGCACCCAGTAAAGTTATTCATTCCATTGTTTGTTTTGCCAATTAGTTTATCAATCCTTTGAATAAAACAACACTAAAGAAAAGGTAATTCCCCCTTCCCTTTTTTACCATCCTAATATGCTAAAGGAATAAGAGTAATTAAGCCAACGAATGATTAAATGTATAGTCGGAGATTTTGAATGCTAGAGGGAAAAAAAGATTATTAAACTAGGTCTTCCTGAAGTTCCTCCTAAAGTTCCTAAATTCACCACATATATGGAGAAATGTGGATGTTCTCACTTATTGTTCATTTATTAAAAATATATTCATTAAAACACTCATTGAGTACTTGCTGTATTTTTGGCAATGTGCTAGGTTAAAATGGAGAAGAAAGCAAGATAGACACAAGTCCTGGCTTATACCTCATTATTGCAGAAAAAAAGTTTCATTTGACTGGTTCATGAAGCATTGCGAACCCTGACGATGCGATACAGTTTTGAAGCAGTACCATCATTATAGCAAGTGTGCCCCATCTATGTTCCTTTCTTGTCCCTTCATGCCACATTCAGGCTCATGTCTGAGTTCTTCATCAAACACTGCAGGTGACCTCGTCTCTCAAACTTCTTAAGTGTGGCTTAAGGTCTTTTGATGCCTTAGTCTCCACTATTTTCCGTCCCCAACCACCTCCCTAGGACAGCACAATCCTGGTCCATCTGATGCACCCAAAATATGCACAGAACTGTCATGTCAAGTGTAGCAACATAGACTGGTTCTTTGCTGCCTTCTCTTTACCCAATTTTTTTTCTCATGTTGAAAAGAATGTGAAGAGAGAGGAGCAAGGGTGATGCACAAGCAAGTGTTCAGCTGGTGAAAGGAACCAAGTCTTTCACCCCGCAAATACCAATCATCTTTAAAAGAGAATATCTTGAGGGCGCCCCCTTGGCTGGATATGAACATTCCATTTTTGTTATCCATAAGAAGGTGAGGAGAATGTACACAGATTTGTTCTCAACACCTTTCATCTTTCAGACTCTGTGTTTTATGTAGTCAGTTGGGAAATACAGAATTTTGATATATGAGAAGAAACAATAGAGTTAAGGGTATAGTTCAGTGGTATACCACTTACCTAGCATGTGTTTGATCCCCAGCACCACAGGAAGAAAGAAAGAAAAAGAAAAGAGAAAGGAAGAAAGAGAGAAAAAAGAAAGCAGTGACAGAAGGAGGAGGAAGAGATGAATAAGATGGAAAAGAGTTAGAAGACATGCATAATAAAAAGAAAATATAATCAATAAAAGCAAATCAATATATGACCCATTGCTGAAATTAGCAGACAAACACTTAAATGTTAAATACCTTCAATGTTTTATAGGAAAAGATAGATATAATGAGGTATTTTAGGCAAGAAATAAAAACTTTCCAAAGAGTCAAATAAAAATTTTAACACCACAAATACAATATATGTTATTTTTTAAATCCATAAGAGAGTTTTGGCAGCAAATTAGCTACCAAAGAATAAAGAATTATTAAATGGAGGTTAATAAAAGGTGCTCTAACTAGAGTTGAGGTGGACAGAGAGAGGTTGAAAAGTTAAATGTATACAAAAACATCAATTATCTGTGAGATAATGCCAGGAGGTCTAATTGTATAATTAGAGTCCAATAAGGAAAATAGAGTAGAAAAACGTGAAGAAATATGTTGAAGATTTTCTAAATGTAATAAAAAAAAAAACTTCAACCCATAGATTCAAAAAAGCTCAAAAAATGTCAGCTAGTATAACTACAAAATAAGCCACAGTCAAATATGAGATTCGACCAAGTTAAATGGGTTTCTCTCATGGAGCGCTTCTTATAGCTTTTAGCATATACAGTGCAAAATTCCTACAGGGAGATGTATGCATTTCACAATTTTTAAAATGTACTCCTTTTTAGGAGAAACTTTTTCTGGGGTGTTATGATTCTCAGAAACATATTTTTAGGAAAATCTGATACAGTGGCAGTAAAAGATATAAATAAACATAAAATTTGGAGATTCCATTACAGTGATGTAGAGGACATGGTTATAAACACAACGAAGAGAACAAGTAACTTTACCTGAGACCAAAACAATGTGCAGTGAACTAAAAATATGAGTACTCTAGATGTATTGAGGGGATTCAAGGAAAGTAAAAAGCCAAAAATAAGTCTTCAAATGCTAAAACTCAGTAACTTAGAATATGACCTTTTTCTGGAATAGGATCTTTGTAGAGGTCGTCAAGTTAGATGAGGTCACAGTGGATTAGTATGAACCCTAAGTCCAGTGACTGGCATCCTTACAAAGAGAAAGTCAGATGTACGGACACCCACGCTGTGGGATGCCACATGAAGCCAGCTAGACATGGAGACTGGAGTGATGTAGCTGCAGCCCCAAGCACAAAGAGATTGCCAGCACTAAAATGAAACAAGGAAGCATTCTTCCTAGCGCTCTTAGAGCAGTAATGTCCTAGTGTACACCCTGATTTTTGAACACCTAAACTTGAGAAATATGAGAGAATATATGTCAGCTATTTTAAGCTACTGCACTGTGGTACTTTGTTACAGCGATTATGTAAATACCAGTTCGAGCTACACGAGATTGCTCGTTCTTCACATGTGGGTGAATGCGAGCCACTTGCTATAATTCTACCTATTAATACTTTCTACATGATGAACTAGGTTCCAGAAATGTAAATCTGCATACCCAAGGTCACACAACTGGAAGTAAAGCCTACATGTGAACTCACAGTCCAGCTCCAAAGCCCATGCTTTTGATTGATCCTTTTGAAATAATAACTATGCAGCTTTCCAAAGTATAAGAGAATGGTAAGTTTGGTTTAATTTTCCTCTGCTTTTCTTATCCTTGTGCTATCACCATATTTTCATATAGATTGGATGAAAAAGATGTCTCTGAGCATTGGAGAGGAGTTGGAAAAGTGTGTAACAGTCTCAGACTCTGTGTCTGTGGCATTAAAGTCTTTCAAGGCTGTCAGAAATCTTGAATAAAGAACATTTTCTAACTGCATCTGAGCTTGAGACACTATCCTCCTTCAAGTGCAATATAAACCATAGCCTTTTTTTTCTTGCTGCAAGTCCTTCCATGTCAGGTTACATAGAATAGAAAAATTATATCTGAATTAATAATCTTTACCTTGAGTTTGGTTCATTGTTTCAGTTACAATAATCTGTGGTGGGAAAACGTTAGATGAAAATTTCAAAATTAAACATCAGTTTTAAATTGTGTGCCATTCTGAAGAACTTGTAGAAATATTGCACTATCCCACTATGGTGGATTGACACCTGGTGGTCACTGTGGAACACCCCGCTGAACTGAATCAGTGTGGTACTGGGTGTGGAAAGCCCACCTAAGGACTGTTGCCAAAAACAGAAAAAGGACAACTGGAGAAGAAAAGGTGGTTCTGTTGGTTCTACCAGAGGAGCTTCTCAAGCTGGCTCCCCTGATGTGAATTCAGTTGTTTTCATTGTCAGAGGAACTCAGGACCTTGTTGTCGCTGAAGATTGCTGCGGTACTTTTCAGGGGAGCTCTGGTCCTTACTTCGAGCATTGCTTCCTGGTTCCAGTGCAGATCCCTCAGTCTGCTGGCACAGATCCTTCATCCCGCTGGTGCAGGCTTTCCAGCTTCCACCACTGACCTTTGGGCCTTCCCAGTGCAGACCCTTGATACAGACTTGCATGAGACATTATCGTGGACTCTAGGCCTCCAGCTGGGTTTGTGCAGGATACTGCCATGGGTTCCAGGCCCTCAATTGGATTCTTTTGGTCTCTGGTATGTGGAGATTTCTCACATGGTTTTGCATTTGACTCTTTGGGTGAATATGATAAAATAATTCTATAAATTATGTGTCGTGTATTAATTCTTTTCCCTTGCAAAACTTAACTATAACAGTCATGCGTCACTTAATGACAGGAATGGTTTGAAAAATGCATTGTTAGTTGATTTCACTGTTGAAAAACAGTATAGAGTGTACTTGTACAAACTGGGACACTGTTACTAGGCAATACATTCTTTAGGTCACTGTTATAAAATAATCCTATAAATTGTATGTTCTGTATTACATTTTTTCCCTTGCAAACCCTGACTACATCAAAATTGGTACCAGGAGAGTGAGGTCATTGCTGTGACGTGGCCTGGCCATGTGGCTTAAGAGCCTTGGGAATTAATTTGGAAAGATTCTGAGTGACTGGCCTAAAGGCAGCCCCTGTATGCTGTAAACTATATTGAACACTGGTCAGAGCCTGGAAAATCAGAGTACTGATGGAAATGCTACTGGTTAAGATGAAGCTCAGGAGGCTTCTATTGAGAAAGACTGCACTGGCTGATGGATGCCAGGTAGTATATTGTGCTTTGGCAGTAAATTAGTCTGCATTTTGCTTGTGTTTAGAGATATTGCCTGGATGGCAGAAAAATCTCAGTGCAGTGTATTATTTGGATGGTGACATGGTTACTGTTCTGAGCTTTTGGCCAGATCTATGTTGGAAATTAAGAGTGAAGAGCCAGCAAGGTGATTTGAAGCATTTGGCCAGAAGGCTGGCTCCAATGGATCCAGGGATTGCAAGGATGAAACAGAGGAGAACATGGTGGTTGAGAAGAACAAGACAATGAAGAAATGAACAGAAGATAAGAATTACAAGGGATCCCTGTCTTTTAGTCTTGCCATTCCCAGTTGTTAAAATTTAATGGAAAGCAAGGATTATGATTGTAATAACTCTCTTAAATATGTTTTTAATGTAGTTTTTAGATAAATGTTTACAATCACGTTAATTAGTCAAAGTAATGTGGTTTCAACTTCGAATTTTGATCACCCTTTGAGTATTTTTTGTTGCAGAATTAGTGCAATAAGAATTGTATATATGAAACTGTTATATTAATGTAAATCTGAATAGACTAAAACATGTTAGATTTTCACAAATCTGCCACTAGAGACTAATTTAAAGAAATGTATTTGGTTGCCAAATTGATAAGGTGGATTACAGTGGTGGGTTGATTAATTTGAGAAATTTAGAAGCTTAAATAAATCAGCTCAGTAATTCCACACCCTAAGGTGTAGAGGACCCACCCTAGAGAGGCTCATCACCTGAATGGTATAACAGAAAATGAAGGATGGACCGACTTACATTCTTCAGAGAAGCTCCAGTCTTCGCCTTCAGCTTGGACGTCATCTCCTGGTTTCTAGAGCAGACCCTTCAACTTCCATTTTGGATCTTTCAAACTTCCAGTATAGACATGTCAGCCTTCTGTTGCAGACCCATTGGCTTCCTGTACAGTACACTGAAGTTAACTTCAAACCTTGGACTGAATCCTTCAGTCTCCAGTGTTCAGGCACCCTCTACATGCTTCCTTATCCAACTCTGTGACTGACCATGATAAGCCAATCTTATAATTTCGTATACATTTGTATATCTTGTGTTACATCTGTATGTCTAGTAAAACCCTGACTGATATACCTGCCATCCTGCCTAGGATGTGAATTATTCCTTTGTCCATGATGTGTATCTATGATGTATAACCTACCCACCTGATGGCCTCTTAGTAGCTATATTAATTATCATGTTGACTGTCATGTTCTTCCAGGGCTTGTGTTTAAGTAATCCTCATTTATTAATGAACCCAAAGTGTAAGAGTAGTGATTCTGCTAACTAAAACTACGCCAAAATGAAGCTATATTTTACCCCCTAGCATTGTGGTACTGGGAATTGGATCTAGGGCTATCACACTGAGCTACAATCCCACTTCTTTATTTTAACCTTTTAAGAGAAGGTCTCACTAAGTTGCTAAGTTGTCCAGGCTGGTCTCTAACTTGCAATCCTCCGGCCTCAGCCTCACAGAATGATGGAATTATAGGTGATAAAGTGCTTTCTTTAAAAGGAAAAAATGCAAGTACAATAGGCATTAGGAGAGAAAGAGATCACATATACACAGATTTATTACAGTAATGTAATAATTGCTCTATTTTATTATCTATTGTTATTAATCACTTACTTGCCTGATTTATAAACTTATCTTTATCATAGATATTTATCTATAGGAAACAATACAGCACACATATGATCCAATACTGTCTGCAGTTTCAGGCATCCACAAATGTCTTAAAATGTATCTCCCCTACAAAAGATGGCGCAACTGTAGGATACTATACACACAGAAACACAGTAAACTCTGAAATAATTGCTAGGCTTCTTTTTTTATAAAAACACTTTGTTTATTCATATGCAGCCCAATATGCCTGATTGATCTCCAATTCCACCTGAATTTGAAACAACCAATTCTAGAGGGTGCTTTTTTGCTTGTTGGTTGGTTGGTTAGTTGGTTTGGTTTGCTTGGTTTGGTTTGGTTTGGTTTGGTCTGGTCTTTTTGAGCAGGGATCTCACTAGGCAGTTCAGGCTGGCCTTGATCTCACTTTGCAGCCCAGGCTAGA